>JAODAL010006975.1:52500-129143 GCA_025379985.1 Phyllomedusa bahiana
ACATTTGTATGTTCTCCTCTGGTTTTTCATAGCTCAAGAAGTTCTTACTGCAGCTGGCCGAGAAGATGAAAATAAGCCAAGACATTTCATCTGAGAGCCTTGTATCACAGTACGACATGTTACTGAACAGAGCTGATGAAATCTGTAAGAGGGATGAAGAATTTCTGAGTGAAAATAAAACTCTTATCTACAATCTCCAGAAGAAGGTAATGACAAGATTTCTACTGCCGGCCATAGACATAGAGATATTTCCCTTTTCCAACTAATGACCTGATATTCTGTAATGATGGCAGTGCTGTCAGACCTCAGCTATCATGGGTACTAGGTTACATTACAAGCACTGGGAATTTATTTGCTGGTATCTTCCATTGTATATATTGCATTATAGACTTGTAGGCGCTCCACATACCGCCTTGTGGTGCCATTGCTTTGGGTAGAAAGCACCTCCATTCACTTGGTAGAATATGCCATGGTTTTCTGCACCTTCATATAACATTGGAGTTACAGTGTGGACCTGAGTTCAGGTTACATTATGGTGGCACACAGGCTTAGGGCTTGTTCACACAGCGTTTTTGGATCCGAAAATCGCATCCAAAAACGCAGCGTCACTTGTATCCAAAACGCATCCATGACGCAGCTGCATGTTTGGATGTGTGTTGGATGCAGCAGGATCGCACCCTATAATTTATAATAAAGCTCCTACTGCGTCTTTCGGATCCATTCTAAGAACTGACGTCAATTCTTGATCCGAAAGACGCAGTGAGATGCGCATCGATGATCACTCGTCTGAACGCCGATGCGTGTTTTACATTGCGAGCAATGTAAAACACACTGCTCATTGCTGTGTGAACACGCCGTGTGCGGCCCAAAAGGGAAAAGGAGAAACTACTGGTGAGTTTCTGGGTCTGCTTTTCAGGGAGAAAGGTAGAGAAAGAGGCAGATTGCAAGAATCATGTACAGTAGCTGTTGGGTGGGCCCCAAGAATCAAGTCTACTGGTGGACGCCAGTCTGATACTGGTGGCTCACATGTATACCTAATTTCACGTCTTCTCCAGAAAGGGGGACAAAATTTCTCCTGCACGCCAAATCTGGTGTAAAAAGGCATTGTAGTAATTAAAAACCCTATTTTTTTTTTCTGAACAAGCAGAGATTTCACATCTCATATTAAATAATCTACATAAGACTAAAAAGATGCCTAAAAATACATGAAGAGTACAGAATCTAACTATAACAGTTAGTTTTACTATTCATCATATAAATTACTCTTTGTAACCATAAACTTTTTATTGGTCATATAGAAATTTATTGCAAAATATAATAAGGTACATGCTTTTAAAAGACCAAATTTGTAACTTTTAACCCCAAAAACAACTCATACCCACCCCCCAGATCCATCTCCAGACTCAAAACAGCATATTGCCATTATAAACTTGTATTATTTAAATTTTCTTAACAGTCAAATAATGCCTGCCACATTAAAGCTGTAACTGGCTATTTGTCGGCCTCCATCCATACCATCCCTATAAATATTGTCTCTGGCATTTCTGCACTGAGATCCCCAACACTGTGTCTAACTAAGTTCGCCGAAGCAAGACCAGGTGTATCAAGCCATTTGGCCCATATTTTAATATGCTTAAAATGAACCTGTCACATAGATGATGCCCCCTTGCTGAGGACAGCACAAGCTAGTGTCAGACCTGCTGTTTCCAGCGCTGTGCCCCTTATTCTGTAAGATGCTGGAGTTTTAGAGCATTTAATGCTCAAATCTGCAGTTTTCAGCCAGAAAACAGTTCAGTTTATTCATGAGCAGGTGTTAGCCCCGTCCACCCATGGCTAGCCCCGCCCACCTGACAGTTATGTTTCTACCTATTCAAAGTAATAGGTTAATCCGTTATGAGGTGGGCGGGTAATGAATTAAACGGACTCTTTTCATGACTCTTTTCTGGCTGAAAACTGCAGATTTGAGCATTAAATGCTCTAAAACTCCAGCATCTTACAGAATAAGGGGGACAGCAGTGGGAACAGCAGGTCTGACACTGGCTTGTGCTGCCCTCAGCAAGGGGGGCATAAACTATGTGACAGGTTCTCTTTAAGTTTGGCTCCTCTTTTCAAGTACACCCCTCTCTCCAATGCGATTAGCCAATTTACTTTGTTAATAAACTATTGTATACATTACTATGCAGTTGTACTTTACATCACTCCCAACACTACATCTTTTGTTCTTGGGTTTAAATGATTTTTCCACCTTTTGATCACCAGATCAAAGTTTCCAAATGAAATAAATCTCCGTAAAATGTTGAGTAACTATATAAATATTATGGTACATTATTTCTAATATGATGTTGAGCTACAGCTAATATTCTACTCCAGAGCTATATTAATAATACTGCTGGTTGCCATTAGAAACAGACATCAAGGTTGATGTCAGACACACCCCTAAAAGCATAACTGTAGTGCAGAAAGACAGTCATTTTCCTTACATGAAATTACCTGATGGAAAGAAAATTTCCTAAATGTCAGTCATCAGAACAAACCCTGTGCCCGGAATTTATACGCCTTCTGTTCTGAAACATGCATTTTGTCTACTCTTAAAGAGAACCTGTCACATAGGTTATGCCCCCCCCTTGCTGAGGACAGCACAAGCTAGTGACAGACCTGCTGTTTCCAGCGCGGTGCCCTTATTCAGTAAAATGCTGTAGTTTTAGAGCATTTAGTGCTCAAATCTGAAGTTTTCAGCCAGAAAAGAGTCATGAAAAGAGTCTTTCATGCCCCACCCATCTGAGGCTAGCCCCGCCCACCTCAACTGATAAACCTATTACTTTGAATAGGTAGAAACATGTGAATAACTGCCAGGTGGGCGGGGCTAGCCTTTGGTGGGTGGGGCTAACACCTGCTCATGAATAAGATTTGAGGGGTAAATGCTCTAAAACTCCAGCATCTTACAGAATAAGGGACACAGCGCTGGAAACAGCAGGTCTGACACTGGCTTGTTCTGCCCTCAACCAGGGGGCATAAACTATGTTACAGGTTCTCTTTAAGTAAATGAATCCCACATCCCAGTGTGTATCCTACCTGTGCGTTTTGGTTGATGCATTTTATCTCCAGTTATGTTCTCCAGCTTGTGCTCCATACAATTTTTTTCTATTTTGTAAGCTTTACCATTGCTGCCATCAGGGCAATAATGCTATTAAGGGCTGGAGCACATAAAAAGTTGCGGGTTTCTGTTGCTCCCTCTCACCTTCCTCCTCCAGGTGCATTCATCTAGTTCTAAATAATTGTGGGGGTCTTAATTAATTTTAGTGTGAAATGGCACAAGATAGGACCTGGCAAAATGGATAGAGTAGGTAGATACTTTTGGCTGTACAGGAGTCCTGTTGATGAGACTCCTCTCAATTGTTTTGGATGATGTGTATCTATCCATTATGCTCAGCATGAAGTTATAGAACTTTATATCACAAGGCATTATGGGAAAGAGAGCTGAGAAGCTCAAGCACTTTCTGTTGGATGTAACAAATCCTTAATTTTCTTTTGACCCACTGGATCTTGAGAAAGCAATAAGGATATTTAGCCAAGCCAGTATCTCTCATCTGCATACAGTTGTTTCGGGATGTGTGTCCCTCATCAGTGCAGAGCAGAGTGATACTGGCTGGCTGTGTGGGAGGGAATGAGTGGCTCAGAAAGGGGAACATCTCTCCTGGAGGTGAGGAGAGCACCAAATGGTGTGTAGAGTTTGAATTGCCTTTTTGCCCTCTACTAAGCATCTGCATATCACAAGGCATTATGGGAAAGGAGCCGAGAAGCTCAAGCGCCCTCTGGTGGATGTAACAAATCCTCAATTTGCTTTTGACCCACTGGGTCTTGAGAAAGCAAAAAGGATATTTAGCCAAGCCAGTATCTCTCATCTGCATACAGCTGTATCGGGATGTTACTTTAATGCATCCTACCCTCACCTTAGGGTTTGCCAGTTACTAGAGTTCTACCTCCAGTCAGAATAAAGGGGTTGTGTCACCATACACATTAACGGCTTATCAATGGGACCCTCACCTATCCCAAAAACAAGCCCTAACGCCTCTTCGATTGAAATCAGTGGTAGTTTCAAGTATAATCAAATGGCGCGTTTGGTTGTACTTGGAACTCTCATTGGAATCAATGGGAATGTTCCAAACCACCTCTTCATTCAAAATAGAGAGGTTTTGGGGCTCTTTTTTTTTTTTTTTTTTTCCCTAGTGCTTGAATCTGCAACTATCACACAATGTCTATAGTGAAAATACCCCTTTAAGTCCTTAGCTTAGCCATTGTCTACTTCCCTGACTAACCAAAGGAATATATATTTGCAGGTGAATTCCCAAAGGGAAAAACTAGAGTTAAAATCTTCACAAATTGAACAGCTAGAGAAGAAAATCAAACAGCACGAAAGAGAAAAAGAGCATCAAACCTTCCTGAGTGCCGAAAATTCTGCAACTATGACAGCCCAAAAATTGCAGAAGAAGGTCGAGAGACTCCAGGGACAGCTCAGTGACATGAAAATTGCTAATCAAAACTTGACGGCTCAGCTTGTCGATAAGAATGATCTAAAGGTGAACGCGCCACTTTAGAAAGTTTAGTGAGGAATTATGCATTGCTTCTTTCTTTAATCATCATGGTATCCATAAAAAAAAAAATTGTGAAATGAAATTTTAAAGGTGTACTTGGTTTTGTTATAACTACATGGCTTATCTAAATGGGACTTTGTACCATTACTCCTCATTAGGGTCGGCATCGGGTTAGGCAGCACCGTTTGCAATTATTTTGTTTCTCTAAATGTTCCACTGTGCAAAAAAAAAAAAAAAAAAGTGATTTTTGTGTATTTTTTATGTCTATTATAGTTTCTATTAGTGTCAATTTGGCATGCAAAATGTTTTTGAAATCTGATGTTTTTTGGGGAAGAGTGGTAAAAAAAAGTGATAAATATTTTTTGGGGAATGCAATTAACCATATATTTGTTCTTTAAGTCATTCCAACTAAAGATTAGCTTTCAACATAAAAGGATAGGTAATTGAAGACCTTTAGCAAATATATTCCTTTTGGGGTTTTTTGGGCTTTGTTGAGGAGATGAGAATGATTTTATCTGCTCTGAGTGCACACTGGTCAGCATCTGAGAGCAGGGAGTGGCGTCGCCACAGATCGGACTGCCAGCAGCTTGAGAACAGAGTGTATTATCTCTCACAAACAAACAAGACTAATTACTTTTGAGCAGAGGTCTTCAGGGCTCATAAATCTACTGCTCTTGTGTCAGTGCAATTAGAAGAGCTGTAAGTATGGAGCTGATATGTTAAACACTTCTATATAACCTCCCACAGCTTGACTAGGAAGAGGCAGGACGGACTGGTTTTTGGTTCTGAAACAGCATGGTGAGACAACCCTTTTAAAGCTTCTTGACCCCAATACAAAATCTATAAAAGGTCCTCCACCTACCATATACCTTTTCTAATAATGGTGTGTCATCTTAAAGGGGTTAGAAGACAAGGAAAAAAAAACCAGAGGGGGCGCTCAATAGTGAAATGCGTAAGGTAAAACAAAAAATAAAAGTGGCAAGATAGCTCACCTTGCAGAGTTGTGCTATTAGTGTAGAGGCACAACTCTCTTAAGCGTATAGAGGAGACTCACTCTGAGCTAGTGGTACAGCAGCCGCGGGTCCTCGGTTCCAAAGCTGCTCCAGCAGCATGGACGTGGAAGTCAAAAGAGGACTATCTGACTATCTTAAAGGGGTTGTCTCACTACATTGATTCCTCTTACCTCAGTCCGGTTTTCTTGGTTTCATTTTGAATTCAGGGGCGTGTTTACTGGATTCTACTAGGCTGCAGTAGATGCCAGGTCTGTAGCTATAGTGACCAGCGCTGGCAGCCTATCAGGAGAGAATGAACAGGTCTGTAGCTATAGCAGCCAGTGCTGACAGCCTATCAGGAGAGATTGAACAGGTCTGTAGCTATAAAGACCTGTGGAGCTGATGCAGCCCATACAAGAGGGGATATCTTGGAATAGGTAGGACACTGTTCATGGACACATATTGCAAAGTGACTTGTTTTTGCAAGATCTTTAACATAAAAAGCAATCCTGCTAGTGAGACAAACCCTTTAAGCTGCAGAGAGGCCTTTTGGGCCCTCTCAGGCTCCAGCACCGTTTAGCGACTTTTACCTTAGCACCCTCTATAGGTCTGCCCTTGTACAGACCTTTAGAATAAGGTTAAAAGAGCTTTCCTATCTCCCACATTGATGGCATATTTATAGTATATGCCATTATTGTGAGAGCGGTGCGGGTATCCAGAACAGGCCCCCAAAACCCCAGTTGCAGAATAGAGATTTGGCCGTGCTTGCACTCAGCTGTATTCAGAACTCCCATTGAAATGAATGGAGAGTAACTATACAAGCACAACTGCTTCTCCATTCTAAAACAGGAGTTTCGAGGGCCTGTTCTCCGGATGGGTGCAGGTCCCAGAGGTGTCTCAGAATAATAGCATATCCTATTGATATGCCATCAATATGTGAGATAGGAATACCCCTTTAACATGTTATTTTTACCGCATGGCTCAATAAAAATGCAAGGGACAATGGCGAAAGTGCAAAACCAGTCACGTGGTGTGGAGGAATGGTGAATTTCTAACTCCCATTCTAGTGATTGGTGGGGCCCCCGTTGAGTAAATGTTGATCACCTATTCTATGAATGGGTGGTACATTTTCTGGAAAAAAACCCTTTAAAAATGGGGATCATATTCAATGCTGATACGCAAACCGAATTCATGTTCGCTAAAGTGTATCTAATAATAGAATATCTAAAGTTTTTAAAATTTATAATAGTTTTCAGCATAAGATCTCATTGGCCAGCAATAATTATCTAATAAAAGCAACAAAGTAAAATGGATGAAAGTGAAAGATAGAAGCGATAAGCAATTAAATACTAATCAGCTGAACTGTATCTGAATGTAACCCATGCCTATTAATGCCGCCGCATGTTTCCTACATTCTATCCCCCTGACATAGCTGCTACATTTACAGAGGATGAATTTGTGATATTCAAGACACAAAATGCATTTCTTATTAGGCGTGTGCGAAGTTCAGAAAACATTCGGCTGATCGTTATTTAATTGCTTATCGGTTCTATCTTTTGTTTTCATCAATTTTACTTCATTCTTTTTATTAGATTACTTCTAGCAAATGATATTTTTGGGTGGATGTGATTTTTATACAGTGGGGAACATAAGTTTTTGATACACTGGCCATTTTACAAGTTTTCCCACCCACAAAGAATGGAGAGGTCTGTAATTTTCATCATAGGTACACTTAAGCTGTGAGAGATCGAATCTAAAAAAAAAAAAAAGAAAAATGACATTGTAGGAGTTTTAAATAATTAATTTGCATTGTATTGCATGAAATAAGTATTTGATACAATAGAGAAACATAACTTAATATTTGGTACAGAAACCTTTGTTTGCAGTTACACAGGTCAGGCATTTCCTGTAGTTCTTGACTAAGTTTGCACACACTTCAGAAGGGGTTGTGGCCAATCCTCCACACAGACCTTCTCCAGATCTTTCAGATTTCAATGCTGTCACTGGGCTAAATTGAGTTTTAGCTCCATCCAAAGATTTTATTGGTTTCAGGTCTGGAGACTGGCGTAATGTGTTACTAACGGTAGTCTTTGAGACTGTGGCCCCAGCTCTATTCAGGTTATTGACCAGGTCCTCCCGTGTAGTGCTGGGCTGATTCCTGACCATTATCAGAATCAACCTTACCCTGCAAGGCGAGATCTTGCATGGAGCCCCAGACCAAGGAAGATTGACAGTCATCTTGTGTTTCTCACATTTCCTAATAATTGTGCCAACAGTTGTTGCCTTCTCACCAAGCTGCTTGCCTATTGTCCTGTAGCCCATCCCTGCCTTGTGCATGTCTATGAATTTGTCCCTGGTGTCCTTAGACACCTCTTTGGTCTTGGCCGTAGTGGAGAGTTTGGAGTGTGAGTGAGTGGGTATTTTGACAGGTGTCTTTTATACAGGTAATGAGTTCAAACAGGTGCCATTAATACATGTAATGAGTGCAGAGTAGGAGGTGTCAGCCTGTCAGTTCATACGCCTCACACTGTATCGAATTGGTTTGCATGGCTGTTGTCCCAGAAGGAAGCCTCTTCTAAAGAGGATTCACAAGAAAGTCCACAAACATTCTGCTAAAGACAAGTGGACTAGGAACATGGATTACTGGAACCATGTCCTGTGGTCTGTTGAGACCAAGATAAACTAATTTGGTTCTGATGGTATCAATCGTGTGTTGTGCCAACCAGGTGAGGAGTACAAAGATGAGTGTGTCTTGCCCACAGTCAAGCATTTTGGTGGGAGTGCCATGGTTGGGGCTGCATGAGTGCTGCCGGCTGTGGGGAGCTACAGTTCATTGAGGAAACCATGATATGCCAACATGTACTGTGACATACTGTAGCAGAGCATGATACTCTCCCTGACCAGGCAGTGTGAGTCTGAAGCTGCTTGTGACTCTGAGAAGCAGCATGATGAGACAACCCCTTTAATATTACAAAATATAAACTTTAATAATATCATGAATGCTAATTATTAGTTGCAGTACACTGCAGAAGATAGTATGTTTTTTATTTAGGTTTTAGCTATCATTTATATACTTGTAGACTGCTTAGAGCAGACTTTAAACTGTACAATTTTTGCACCAATTTCAGCCAATCTGCATTCGTAAATGTGTTAAATTTCTCACCCCTCTACTAACTATGTAGTAATAAATATGGGCTAAAGTGTTGAGACTAGGACATTTCGAAGCCTCTTGGTGTCAGTCCCTACTTTGCATCATTTGATTTTCATCTGTTTCCAAGCTCGACCTTCGAGGTTTTCATTTCCAGTCTGTTAATAGTGTCAGAAAAGAAGTTCAAAAATAGCAGCATAAGCAGGACAAATCTATTTACCAGCAGGGATTTAATTCCTTCATCTAATGCTTAGATAAGTGCCTCAATGGAGGAAGCATATGGTGAAAAATAAGCGTGAGGTAAGTAGGCAATACAATATGACTTGATTAATACAATACAAATATGAAGGAATTTTTTTTTTTTTTTTTTTGGACTAGGCTTGGTCCAAGCAGACAGATTAATGCTGCTCAGAGGTGCAGGAGAAGACAACCCTGGATGCAGAGGGTTTGGATTGGGGATGTTTGATTTGAGGCCCAAGGTCTTTGGATGGTGGTTGAACCTGATGTGAAGTTTTTTTTTGTTTTTTTTTAAATAAACATAATTTTTATTGAATTTTACAATAACAAAAACTTATATAACAATGGCTGTTGAATAGATGAGATACCGTTTGATACACAAAGATACTATATAAGGCACCATTAGTACAAATAGAAAAGTGTAAGTAGAGACAGTACATATTAGCACTAATTCAACTCTTTGGTATCATAGTAATAAGGATGAAGTAACAAGACGGCTCCATCTTCACTTCCAAAAAAAAAAAATAAGAAGAAGAAATTAAAAACAATCCTAAACATAAGGGCATGTTCACACGACGGATTTGGCCGTGGGTTCCGACGCGGTTTCCGCGGCCAAATCGCGCCTAGTTCATTAACATGGTTTCCTATGGGAAACCGCATTAATATTTACACGCCGCGGGTTTGGCCGCGGCCAAACCCGCGCGTGTGGAGAACTCTCCTGTCAATTCTTGACAGGGAGTGCTCTGCGCGGCGCGGTTTGCCCCCTGCTAGTAATTTGCTTGGGGGTAAACCCTCAGCGCAAGCCGCGTCCCAAACCATGCCCCGGCCACGCCCAGCGCCTGCGCCGCAAACCCACGTCGGAAGACGCGGGTTTGCGGCGAGGTCCAACGAGGCGAGGTCCAACGAGGCTGCGGCCACGGGAACCGCGGCGAGAGCCGCGGCGAAACCCGCAGCCAAAACCGCCGTGTGAACGGGGCCTAACACAAACCAGTGGTCCCAATATGCATAACATAATCACATGCACCTATGTAAAGTCTGGAGTAGAAGGTGAAAAAAACAAATACTGTACTGGTCCAATGCTGCGGGACATGAAGCTCGAGGGAGAGAATTAGGCAGAGGATAAATTTAACCCCCTACTCCGGCGTACAGTTACCAAAGGAGTATCTGGGGCACGGTGTCAGGAGGACATGATGTGAAGTTTAGTGGATCCAGAAGTGGTGGGACAGGAGGCATGGAGGTTTGGAGAGGGTTTGGATTGGGGATGTTTGAATTGAGGTGTAGTCTTTGGATGGTGGTTGGACCTGATGTGAAGTTTAGTGGATCCAGAAGTGGTGGGACAGCAGGCATGGAAGTTCGAAGCTTTTGAACCCTCAAAAATCTTAAAATATTTTTGGAATTTAAGTTTTTAAGAAGTATCTCAAACACAATTATTGCATTTTTTTCCATAATCTACAAGTACGTGAATAAAAGAAACCCTACATCCACAGCTAAAATAGTCCTCAAGAGCTTTGCTTGCTTCATTCGGTAACATGTTCTCTTCTCTCTTAAGGAGAAAGTCGACCAGCAGAAGAAAACCATTGAACTTCTCAGTAAATCTTTGGAAAAGCTTGAGAAAATTAAGGATAAAGCCGCTAAAAAGGTAGTAAGCTTGAAATCTGAGCTGGACTACACGGAACACGAGTCTGTGGGGGAGAAAGTAAGGTGTCAGCAGATGGTGGAAGCATTCACTAATGAGCTGCACACAGCCAAGAGAGCCCTCGAGGAGGTAGCAAGGAGAGAAAAACAGGTACACTTCGTATATATAAGTGAATCATTAGTATCTTTTTAGCAACTCTTAAAAACGCTCATTAAATAGTTTTTTGGTGGAGTTGTAACTTGCAGGCACTCGAGAACTTTAAGAGACTTTATACAATACCCGGGAATAAAAAAGGTTTTTGTCCCGTAGATCTTGTGATATGTCTTTTTTTGGAAGGTGCTTTGCATTTGCCTTTTACAAGAGTATAACGAGATTTTTTTCATTTTATTTTTTTCCCAAACCAACCCCCAAAATGCAATTAGGAGGTGTTTTAGGGAGCTAGATTGAGTAACTGTGAAGAGTTTTTACAAAAGGCTTAATTATAAAGGTGGTAGATGTAAGGGAGATGATTCCTCTCCCCCTGTTGAAAATGATTTGCTAAGAGTCTATACAAAGCCATCCCAGTCCGAATACGCCAGGAAAAACCAGCATTAAGATGCATTTATCTCTATTCTATTCTGCAGCTTGTCGACTTCAGGGAGACCATCACCAGAATGATGGGATTTCGTATTAACACCTTGGCCGTTCCGGATTATGAAATCTTCGACCAACTTAAGCGGGTTTTACGGACACATGGACCTATTGATAACACCAAAACGGATAGATCTAAGTTACCATATGGGTTTCGGACCGGGCTTGGGGAACCAGAATACACCGTGCAGCACATGAACCCAAGATAGTAACATGATTGGTTAAGATTTCAGTATTGATCATCGCTGTATTAATATAGAAGAAAAACAGAGAACTGACAACTATTATATGAGATATAGTAAGAAATGAATCAGCAAAAAAAATTATTGATCTAAATAGAATAAAAAAAAAAAACTATGTTTCATTGAGGGCAATCACTTTAAAGGGAGCATGTGAGATGATTTTCACTACCCTATATCAGAGCATGATATGATAGAGGGAGAGAAGTTGAGCCCTATATATCCCAGAGCTCAGCTTCTCCCCCTCTATCATATAACCCTATATATCACAAAGCTCAACTCCTCTCCTCTATCATATAACCCTATATATCACAGAGCTCAGCTCCTCTCCTCTATCATATAACCCTATATATCCCAGAGCTCAGCTTCCCTCCTCTATCATATAACCCTATATATCACAGAGCTCAGCTTCTCTCCTCCATCATATAACCCTATATATCACAGAGCTCAGCTTCTCTCCTCTATCATATAACCCTATATATCACAGAGCTCAGCTTCTATCCTCTATCATATAACCCTATATATCACAGAGCTCAGCTCCTCTCCTCTATCATATAACCCTATATATCACAGAGCTCAGCTCCTCTCCTCTATCATATAACCCTATATATCCCAGAGCTCAGCTTCTCTCCTCTATCATATAACCCTATACATCCCAGAGCTCAGCTGCTCTCCCTCTATCATATAACCCTGTATGTCCCAGAGCTCAGCTTCTCTCCTCTATCATATAACCCTATATATTACAGAGCTCAGCTTCTCTCCTCTATCATATAACCCTATATATTACAGAGCTCAGCTCCTCTCCCTCTATCACATCCTGCATAAACGACCTGACAAATGCTTGCTCTTTCATCTTTTTGATAACTCTGTTTTGGTGTTCCTCTGTTATTCTTTTGGGAAATTGACAACTGGATGTTGACTCTTCCCGTTTTCAGTGTCCGACTGTGTTGAGACACACTCAATAAGCATGAATGGCGACTCCCATTTATCAGTTTATTTACAGGTTTCCAGGAAAAATTGAGTTGTGGCACAATGCAGAGTTCTAAGAAAAGATGCAGGCATTAGATTAAATGGAAAATACAAGTACTTTCTATGTCTAAAGGTCTTCCAGGTCAGGCCCTTCTAAGGGCAAAACATGGATGCTTTTTTTTTTCTTCCATTTAAGGCTTGTTCACACAGTGTTTTTGGACGCGGTTTTGGACGAGGTTTTCGAAGCGTTTCCTCGCCCAGAACCTCGTCCAAACCACATCAAAACCTCGTGTGAAACACGCTTCTTTAGACAAGGTTTTTGACGAGGCTTTGATCAGGTTTTGGATCAGGTTTTCGACGAGATTTTCACCCATACAAATGAATAGCCAGGACAAAAAGGCCCTGTTCACACGGCGGATTTGGCCGTGGGTTTCGGCGCGGTTGCCGCGGCCAAAACCTCATCCAAATTGCGCCCCAAACGGCCACAGTTCATAACATGGTTTCCTATGGGAAACCGCGTTACTAATCACATGGCGCGGGTTTGGCTGTGGCTTTGATGTCGCGGCCTTGCTGCGCGTGTGTGAGAAGTCTCCTGTCAATTCTTGACAGCGAGTCTTCGGCGCGGGTTTTGCCTTGCTTTTCGGCGGGTTTGGGTGCGGCTTTAGCCCTGCCCATTAATTTGTGTGGGCAAAAACCTCGCCGCAAACCGCGTCCCAAAACCGCGCCCCAACCTCGACCGCGCCGAAACCCGCGGCGGGAGACACGAGTTTGGGGCGCGATTTGGATGAGGTTTTCGCCGCGGCAACCGCGCCGAAACCCACGGCCAAATCCGCCGTGTGAACAGGGCCAAATCGCGGTGAAAACCGTGCCGAAACCGCGCCCAAAACCTTGCCTAACCCACGCCTATAACGCGCTTCAAGAATTGACATGACACTTCTTTTTCATTGCTTCCAAAGAAGCGTGTAAAAACCTCGTCGTGTGTGAACTACAACAAGGTTTTACATAGGAATCAATTAAATGAGCTGGGGGCATTTTGGAAGCGTTTTGGGCGAGGAAACGCTCCGAAAACCTCGTCCAAAAACGCTGTGTGAACATGGCCTTAGGATCCACTCCATCTTCGAGCTAATAATACATGAAAAACTGCACTGGAGTAAACCGAGAGGGCTTGAGGCGAGGAACTAGATGTAACGCAGCGTGACTATGCAGTTAGTAAGGTCAGGAGGTAGGGTTGGCCTGTGATGCATATCTTAATCTCCTTAAAACCTCAATTCCTTCACACATATAGCAGATTACTTTTAGTTCTTCTTATCTGTATGCACTGATATTGGAGTTGTATGTTTTTTGTTTTTTTATATGTCCGGTTACTTAGGAATTCTTTAAAGGGGTTGTCTCACTACAGCAATTCATCTTAGTTCAGTCCTGTTTGAATTCAATGTTTACTGGATCCTACTGGTCTGCAGTGACGAGCTGATGAGGACATCAGGTCTGTAGCTATAGCAACCATCGCTGGCAGTCTATCATGAGAGATCGAACAGGTCTGTAGCTATAGCGACCTGAGGAGCTGATGCAGCCCATACAAGAGGGGATATCTAGGAATAGGTAGGACACTGTTAATGGATACTTATTGCACAGTGACTTTTTTTTGCAAGATCTTGAGTGTAAAAAGTAATCCTTTTAGTGAGACAACCCTTTTAAGACCAACCAGTCTATCATGTAGACCTATAAGAAACACAACTTCAGTATCTGTAGCTACATACAGTTAAATAGTAGTCACCCAGGAAGACAGTAAGTTGGAAAGTAACTTGGGCTAGGTTAATTAATAGTATACAGGTGAAATCAGCACAACTAATGCAGCTCACGAATCTTGGCAACCTTCCGTTTTTACTTCAGTACAAAGACTTCTGAGATATTGGTTCCAGCGGATACATTCCATTAAACAGTCTTTTATTTCTCACTTAAAATTATTTCCAAATTCATATTCCCAACATTGTCCAACATAACTTGAATGACAACTTGGGGAGGTTTCTTTTTGCTAACGCATTTTTAACTCCATGTTTCTGATTGAGTCGGAAATGTGGCAGCTGAATTGAGACCTTCCCAAGTTCCTTCTGCTAACATGTCTCTGACCCAGTCCGGTCTTTAATCGTATGACTAAGGACCCATTGGGGTCAGAAACGTGTTAGCAGCAGTGATCTGAATGTTTCTGACCACATCTAAAGAACCAATGGGGTCGTTAACATATTAGCAGAAAGAAAGCGCCACAAGTTGAGTTTAGCTTGGATAATGTTTGGATAGTAATGAACTGAAGTGAAAAATAACGGAGCATTTTATGCAATTTATTCGCTTTTCCTTCTATCTTGGATAACTGAACTAGCTCACATGTGGAATGGAGACAAAAAGGAGTAGTTGTTGTGAATTATATTCTCTTTCTTCAAGGGGAAATAAACTCCACTTTTTAACGAATGCTCCAATATGGTTAAAATAAGAAACTAAGCAAATTCTTGATTAAACCTCTACCGTTTTGTCATTACAGCTCCTATGCAGACATTTGTGTTTCCATGGTTACAGACCAGAAATAAATCCTCAAGTCTGCTTCTGTCATACTTTTATCTCCTGCAACTTCCTAATGCAGAAGATTAGGAAGGTGAAAGGGGCAGCTTGGAAGGAACATGACTGTAGGAACTGACTACACTCGGTTTGTGTTTGGAACCATGGAGATATATAGATCACGCTATGGAGCCATGGAGATGTATAGATCACGCTATGGAGCTGTAGACCTAAAATATTTTTAATTAAGACTATTTGTAAAGTTGATTTTTTTTTTCACCTTCGATGCAAAACCACTGTTTTTTTTTTTTTAATGCTACTTCCTTTTAGGGTATGTTCACAGGGTGTGTTGGGTCCATGGGAGCATATGCTTTTAGATACGTGTTTGGATCCATCGGTCAGACTCTAAACGGACCCAAACACGTATCTAATAAATAGCAATGTGATTTACATTGCTTTTACTTGAGACGCAGTGCTCAGACGAGTGATCACCAATGCACGTCTAACTCCGTCTTTCGGACCCGTCCCAAGAATTGACACGTCAATTCTTGGTCCGAAAGACGCAGCAGGAGCCCTATAATAAACTATAGGGTGTGACCCTGCTGCATCCAACATGTATCCAAACATGCAGCTGCGTGTTGGATTCGTTTAGGATCCGATCGCTGCAGCATTTTTGTAATGATTTTAGGATCCAAAATCGGATCCAAACACGCCGTGTGAATGGCCCCTAAGATAGAAAATCAAAACCATTTTAAGGAGCTCATTGTAGGACATCAGGGGCTTAAGTAACATGTATAACTCCGCAAGATTAGCATGATATGTATACATATTTTACATTGGCATTGAACTCCGAGCAAAATGTAATCCTTGATCACAGTGAAGTCAAACAGTACAGATATTTGACATTACTATAATCTCACAATTGTTGAATAGTATTACATTTTTTATTATAAAGAAGTATCTAGTTCAAGGAAATGTATAATAAACCCTTGTCCTTATGTACTTTTAAAGTGGACAGCATCATAGAGCGGAGGTCTAACTGATCATGCAGCCTTGTATTTCCTATACTTATTACTACTTGGATTGTGCTAATTAAAAAAAAAAAAAAAAAAAAAAAAAGTTTTCATATATATCTATATTATTTTGCATCATACACTATTTATAGCTAATACTTTACAGGCTTTGTCTTTGTACACCTTAACAACCATTTTTTTTCTATTATCCCAATGAACCTCAAATCTTTAATTAAAAAATTCTTACCATTCTGTTTCTACGGCTCCCGTGCAGACTATGTGTCTCCGTGGCAGCAGACGGCAAAAGAACTCTGCATAGTGTAATCCTGAAGTCTCGTACTTTCTTCAGTTTATGCTAACATTCATTTTGAGGACAGATAGAAAGGAATAGGTCTGCAGCATCTGACTACGTAGATTTTGTTGTATGTTACCATGGAGACGCATAGCTGACATAGGAGCTGTTTGCAAAGGTGCTTCATTTTCCATTTACTTTGTACTTGGAGGACAAACATTTTTTTTGCCTTGATCTTCGCCTTTTAAAAGTCAGATCTGCATACCACATCATTTGGAAATTGATTTTATGATTTAATATTTATTAAGATTTCTTTGAGTCTTCAACACACAGGCGTTATGGCTTCCATTTGAAAAGCAGCACGTGAATGTCTGGTTCACCAGTATCGGTGAAGATTGCTGCCTGTTGTTCTTCTGAAATCTTGCTGGTGCATAGTGATACCGTATTATGTTCTTTCAGTGCCCCTCTAAGAAGTCCGTAGGGGAAATGGTTTCAACATACAATGCCCCAGACACTGATCCAGCCAATTTTCATGAACATTGTGGTACTACATTTCCTGTACTGCACTTACATATTTAGTGAGATGCATGCAGTGACTGGCAGTCTAGTAGCGCTTCTCTACAGTACAGTGCGGTACTACATGTCCTGTACTACACTTGCATATATTAGTGAGGTACATGCAGTGATTGACGGTCTATAGCACCTCTTTACAGTACAGTGTGGTACTACATGTCCTACTGCTCTAACATGTATTAGTGAGGTACATGCAGTGACTGGCAGTCTAGTAGCGCTTCTCTATAGTACAGTGCAGTACTACATGTTTTTTACTGCTCTTTCATGTATTAGTGAGGTGCATGCAGTGATTGGCGGTCTATAGCACCTCTCATTTAGGGGCCTCAGAAACAATTGCATTATTTTTAGAGTTATACTTTCAACATACAATGGCCTCCTAGAACCAGTAAGTATTGTATTTTTTTTTTTCAATTTTTTTCTTTTTTATCTTTTAGACTGATGTATCACTTGCTGATTTCTAATTTTTAATCCCAAATATAATACATTGCGTATTAGCTTAAGAGGCTTATAGCCATGGCAGAGGGCCTTTCTCAGTGATCAGAGTGCTAATGAACTGACAGTGAGGCAACCAATAGGATAGCGACCATAGCATTCAAAAAGTAAAGAAGCCCGGCTAGGAACATTGCAATAGGTGTCTGCTGTGCTTTCATAGTGACATTAGCACCGCAAAAACAAACATTATACAGTGGGGAAAATAAGGATTTGATAAACTGGCGACTTTGCAAGTTTTCCCACCCATAAAGAATGGAGAGGTCTGTAATTTTTATCGTAGATAAAGTACAACTTTGAGAGGCAGAATCTAAACAAAAAATCCAGAAAATCACATTGTATGATTTTTAATTTGCATTTTATTGCATGAAATAAGTATTTTATTCAATAGAAAAACAGAACTTAATATTTGGTATAGAAACCTTTGTTTGCAATTATAGAGGTCAGACCTTTCCTGTAGTTCTTGACCATATTTGCACACACTTCAGCAGGGATTTTGGCCCACTCCTCCATACAGATATTTTCCAGATATTTCAAGTTTCGGAGCTAACGTTGGGCTACATTGAGTTTCAGCTCCCTTCAAAGATTTTCGATTGGTTTCAGGTCTGGAGACTGTCTAGGTCACTACAGGACCTTGAATTGCTTCTTACGGAGGCACTCCTTAGTTGCACTGGCGGTGTGTTCGGGTCAATGTCCTGCTGGAAGACATTGCCACGACCTATATTCAATGCTCTTACTAAGAGAAGGAGGTTGTTGGCCAAAATCTTGCGATACATGACCCCATCCATCCTCCCTTAAATACAGTCCTCTTTGCAGAAAAGCACCCCCAAAGTGTAATGTTTCCACCCCAAATGCTTCACAGTTGGGATGGTGTTCTTGAGGTTGTACTCCTCCTTCTTCTTCCTCCAAACAAGGTGAATGAAATAGATACCAAAAGTTCTATTTTGTTTTCATCTGACCACATGACCTTCTCCCATGTCTCCTCTGGATCATCCAGATAGTCATTGGCGAACTTCAAACAGGCTTCGACATATGCTGGCATGAGCAGGGGAACCGTGTGGGCCCTGAAGGATAGTGTGCTACTAATGGTAATCTTTTAGACTGTGTCCCAGCTCTATTCAGGTCATTGACCAAGTCCTTCCATCTAGTTCTGGTCTGAGTCCTGACCTTTCTCAGAATCATCCTTATGCCACAAGGCGAGATTTTGAATGGAGCCCCAGAACGAGAAAGATTGACAGTCATTTTGTGTTCCATTTTCTAGTAATTGCACCAAAGGTTGTTGCCTTCTCACCAAGCACTTGCCTATTGTCCTGTAGCCCATCCCATCCTGGTTGAGTTCTACAATTTTATCCTGGGTGTCGTTCGCCAACTCTGTGGTCTTGGCAATGGTGGAGAGGTTGGAGTGTAATTGATTGAGTGTGTGAACCGATGTATTTTGTACAGGTAATAAGTTCAAACAGGTGCAATTAATACAAGTAATTGCAGAGTAGGAGCACTTCTTAAAGATAAACTAACAGGTCTGTGAGAGCCAGAATTCTTGCTGGTTGGTCGGTGATCAAATACTTATTTCATGCAATAAAATGCTAATTATTTGTTTAAAAATCATACAGTGTGATTCTCTGGATTTTTTTTTACATTCTGTCTCTCATAGTTGAAGTGTATCTACGATAAAAAATATAGACCTCTTCATTCTTTGTAGGTGGGAAAATTAGCAAATTCACCAGTGTATCAAATACTTATTTTCCCCACTGTATTTGATTGAAAAATAATCCGATTTAATACTTAGTACCACCGGGACCCACAGACCCCTAATCGATGGCATGTTGGGCTGTAAACCTCTGTATTATATTACTTTGTTTAATGGAAGTGTAATGTATTTTCTGTGCTATCACTCCTTAAAAAAAGAAAGGGGTAATAAACCCAAAAATGGTTGTTGACTCTGGAAAAGCAAAAACAACAAAAGTTTTGTTTTAAAACCTTTAGGTACAAAGACAGAAATCCTATCAAACTTTGAGAATCTAGTTGCACGCTTTATACTGGCTTGGTCCTAGTAAAGATCTGAGAATATTTTTTTCCTTTAAAAAAAAATAAAATAAAAAGTGGTTAGCAATGATTTGCCGGAGCCATAATTCATCTAATTTGCTAAATTGATCGCATCTGACAAGAAAATGTCCTAACTGTAATGGTGATATTTTACTCTGACCAAAAAAAAAATTTATTAGGCAAAGATATCGCACAAAATGGCATCGGCTGCACAAATCTATGAAAAAGATGGCAGCGCACAAAAGAACCGCAATTACTTGGGATGATATTCAATTTTAGAGGAAATGTGTGACCCTGTGAATTGGAGGGTTCATTTCTCCCCTGCGTAAGTAACCGCTGAAGGTCATTTTCTTGTAAAATGAGCAAATTCATATGAATAAAATCACAATGGCGTTATGCAAATGATTTGGCCTCCTGAATTCTCATTGTAAAACCCATTTGCAGATCTTTCAATAATTTTGCAAAAGGACAACCTTTTCTTTGGGCCTTCATGCTCAGTTTACAAACTCCTGTATGTGTATCTAATGTTCAGTCTATTCAAGTCGGGTTCTCCCATGTTGGGCCTTGTATTTTCTACACCCTGAGAAAACAAAGAAATGACAAACATGCATTTGCATAAGACACACGGTGGTAAAAAAAAATCTAAAGCAGCTTTGCTGGTTATCTTTATTAAAATAGAAGTTTTAGGGTAAAAAATATTTTTTTAAGTAATATCTCCAACAGTAATCAACTTTCATTAAATTTTCTGTAGACTTCCTACAGTTTTGGATCAGCTGGAAAGAGTAAAACCTATGTGTGTCTGAATATATAGGAAACGGCTTTGTGTCAAGCCCAATAGATCAGGTGACTAAAGAGATTTAGCTTTTTTTCAGGATACCCTTTGATGCCACACCCCTTTTAGCCCTGCATCCTAAAGATTTTAGCATGAAGGATGAAATGAGGAGCAACCAAACTTATAAGGGGAATGGATCATCTTAGTTATGAGGAGAGGTTAGTGGAATTGAACTTATATAGTCTTGAGAATAGATGGCTTTGGGGGGACATGATTAATTTATCTAAATATTTAAATGGTCCCTACAAAAAGTATGGGGAGAAATTATTTCAAGTAAAGCCCCCTCAAAAGACAAAGGGACATTCCCTTAGGCTAGAGAAAAAAGGATTCAATCTCCAGAGGAGAAGGGCGTTCTTCACTGTAAGAACAGTGAATCTATGGAATAGCCGCCTGAGGAGCTGGTCACAGCAGGAACAGTTGGGAGTTTCAAGAAAGGCTTAGATACCTACCTGAAACGAAAGAATATTAATGCGTATGGAGCCATGTAAAATTCTGGATCCTGGCTGGTGAATGCTCTGTGGTCAAAGATGGGGTCTCCAGAGCAGATTGGTTCTTGCCTTGTGGGTTTCAGGGCATTCACCAGTGGGGAGACTGGGCTTAAAATCCTTGTCTCCCTCCCTTCAACCACATTTTCCCCACCCTTGGTTGAACTTGATGGACACATGTCTTTTTTTCAACCGTTCTAACTATGTAATGAGTCTGAGGTTGGGAGGGAGGAAGCTAGAGCACAGCAAAGGTTACTGGGGCTTGAAGCTATATGGCTTTCAAACAGGAAATGCTGCTATTTGGCTGCAGAGAAGGGAGGATGCATACATCACAGGGAGATGAAGAAAGGCAAGCAATTTGAGGATTATTTGTAGTTCAGTAGACAATCCATTTAAAATTTTGCTTTTGTGTCTATAGTCCTAAAGCGAGGTATTTGTGCTTCTCCATGGTGGCAGAAACCAACCAAATCATCTGTAGTCTGTTCCTGCAGCCATACTCCCCATCTGACCCTGCTTCTAGGTAGCTTACAGAATCCAGTTAATACAAAACAAAACAAAAAATGCACAGCTCACCATCAGATTGCAGTGCACACCGGGTCAATAACCTCCTCAGGGTGCTCGGAAGGAACCCTCGGACAAAAACTTGAACTTTTATTACATATATTCAAAAAGGGTGTAAAGTACCCGGCATCGTAGCTTGCTAAAACTGACGCGTTTCGGGCACAATTGTCCTTATTCGTGGCAAATAATAAGGACCATTGTGAATAAGGACCATTGCATCCGAAACGCGTCAGTTTTAACAAGACTCGATGCCGGGTACTTCTACACCCTGTAATTAACTTTCATTACATATCTTTAAAAAACTATGGGCCACATGTATGAACCTGTTTTGGTCTAAAACTCACTTTTTTGCCCATAGGTTACTATGGTTACAGGTTACTATGGGCAAAAGAGTGAGTTTTAGACCTAAGCAGTTATCATACATGTGGCCCATAGTTTTTTAAAGATATGTAATGAAAGTTCAAGTTTTTATCTATTATCTTTTCACCATTGGGTGTGCTGAATTTACCTTTCTGCTTAGAATCCAGTTAAGTTTGAAAGAAAACGTAGGACTTCAGGATCCGACGACAAAATTTTTTGTATGTAGTCTGTTACCATGGAAATGTATAACGCTTCAAATTTCCTGCCATTTAGTGTTTACAGCTCTTATGCAAAGTTGCTGGATTTTTAATTTTAAATGCATGGGGGCAAAGAAATAAAATTTTGATGGCAGTCTCTCTTTAAATTGTATTTTCACGTATTGACAAGCAATATGGGACTATTATATGGATCTACATGACTTCCTGGTTTGTCTCTCTGACTTCCCCTCTGTGAGCTCTTATAGCATGGCAGTAAAGATAGCCTGATAGTTCTTCTTCTAGGCAGATTCTGGCCTGAGAGATGTGTTATTGGCATGACCTGAAAAGAGTGAAGAAACCTCTCCAGTGTAGAAAAAAGGTTACCGTATTTTCATTTCATGTATTGATGGTCATAGTTAAATGACCTAGTGGTCTAGTCTAATCTTATCCATCCCTACCCAGAGAGCTATAGCTGCAGACCTGTTTACTCTCTCATGATAGGCTGCCAGCACTGGTTGCTATAGCTACAGACCTGGCTTCTACTGCAGCCTAGTAGAATCCAGTAAACGCGCCCCTAAATTCAAAATGAAACCAAGAAGTAGCACTGAGGTGAGATGAATCAATGTAGTGAGACAACCCCTTTAATATAATAACACACTGGTTTGCATTATTATCAGATCTGCTTAAAAATTATCTTTTTTTTTTTTTTAATCACGACTATGCTTTCCAGATTGGAGGCGTTTCCTTTTAGGGCAAGTAACAGAGATTTCATACCTCCCAAGTGTGCCTATTTTGGAGGGACAGTCCCTATTTTTAACCCTTGTCCCTCTTCGCTCTCTAAATGTCCCTATTTTTCATTTGGGAAATAAATTTACGTCAATAAATGGACTATCTTGCTTTATAAAGTAGCTGATTACTTCCAAGCTATATATTAATTAGCCACAGTAGAGTGAAATAACCCGGGTGGCAACGGAGGTAGGCCTTGATAAGGCAGTACACCCCGGGGCTCTCACTGGTCACTTAGATGGGAATAGAGCTTTCCCGGAGTGTCTGGGAGGACAGGAGAGCTCACCACTGTAGTACTTCAGGCTTAGGATTCCCGGAGGCAGGAGAGGTAAGCCGCAACCTTGTGCCGGCTTTTGCCGTTGGTACTGGACTAGGGCTTCCTTTTTACTAGGGTTTATTTTTGGAGTAGGGCTTTTATTTCAAGCCTGCTCCATAAACCCTGAAAAATCCAACCAGGGCTTATTATACTGTTGGAGCTTATTTTTGAAAAAAACAGGGTAGTAATAGACCCATTTTTTTCATGATCCCGTGTAACGGAGGTTGTGCAGGTTCATGCTACAGAGCTGCAGGGTTTGTGTGTGCCACGGTACCATGCTCCACAAACTGCGGTAACTCACAGAACACCTAGTTCTCTATAACTTATTGTTCTTATTAAAGAAGAGACGGCGAGAGTATCGATTTCAGCTGAGCTATTTCAAAAAGAAACAGGATTGCGAATGGAGGAGCTAGTGGCAAAATCGGAGACCGACGTAGCTAAGTTCATCCGCACTTGGGCCCCGTGGGTGATATACCAAGCGTCACCGGAATTCTGGGCACTGACTACTTAGGCCTGTTGTGCCCTTTAGCATTCGTTTCTTTCTCCCAAGTTTGGACCTGTTGCGAGTGGAGATTTCCCCCCCCCCCCCTCCCTCCTTTTTTTTTTTTTTTTTTTTTTTGTTCTCCTCATCTTCTTTCCTCCCTTCCACTTCCTGTTCCTTTGCTGATACGGAGGTAACAGTATGGTTAAGTTTATTAAATTTCTCAGGATGCTCTTTAATCTCCTCCTGTT
The DNA here is from genome assembly GCA_025379985.1 of Phyllomedusa bahiana. Classification (NCBI taxonomy): domain Eukaryota; kingdom Metazoa; phylum Chordata; class Amphibia; order Anura; family Hylidae; genus Phyllomedusa; species Phyllomedusa bahiana. Next base: position 76,170 of record JAODAL010006975.1, read on the forward strand.
TATGGCGTTCACCCACATTTTACTTTGGTCTTTTAGTTAAAATACCATACTGGACCATTTGGTATTCATGTTCTCTTATCACCAGTTTTGCATCTTTACGAGTATTTCTGATTTGTGAACTCGATACTTGCAATGTTGATCATTTCAGTTGTCATACTGTGTTAACTATTCTGCATTGCATTGTTATTGTTACATTTTGAAAATTTAATAAACCTTTAAATGTTAAAAAAACAAAAACAAAACGGGATTGCGCCAAGAGTTGGTCCTGCGGGGAATTTGCGCTTCTGGAGCTTTTGTGCCCCGATTTTCACAACACTAGAAGGTGAGCACTTTTCTTTTTACCTTAAATATTGTTGCATACACCATGGGAGCACTTTTGTGTTTATTGTTTTTGTATATTCGTAATATGGCAGCTATTAAATCAATTTACAGATCTAGAAAGTCGCTCCAAATATAACATTTTCATAAATCTAGTGTAACATGCTCTATTTTGGCCAATTTATTTATCCTGTAATGGCTCTATCACCCACCCACCCTATTGTGTCCCTATTTTGAAGGAGTCTTCTCCCCATACAAAGTCTGCTCTTCCCAGCCAGCTTCACAATCTCACTTTCTGTTCAGGCTGTGGGTGGTTCTACAGCAGTGACTAGTATTTCAGCTCTGCTATTTCCAGGTGATCCTGTTAGAGGGACATCAGTAATGGAGGGGTCTTAACAGCAGGGGGGAAGGTACAGAGCTCTTAAGGGTTGAAAATTGACAGTAGGACAGATAAACATGCTCCTATGCTGTTGATGAGACACAGCAGTGAGTGATGTAATCAGCCCGATCACTGGTAGAGCAGAGAGAGGTGGACCGTAACCTAGGAAAGCTTAACTACACAAGCAGAAAGTAAGAACTGCTCTAACTCTGAAAGAAGCAAAATTAGAAAAGCAATGTAGTTGGTAATATTCTCCATTTACCTTTACCTAAAAGTTTAATGCTAATTTATGAAATGGGAATATGCCTTTAACTATGAACAATAATAATAATCTTTATTTAGCGCCAACATATTCCGCAGCACTTTACAATGTAGAGGGTATAATTACAGACAACAGACAGACATTACAAAGTGAAAGCTACTTACAGGTGAGACACAAGGTGTGAGGGCCCCCCTCGCAAGAGCTTACAATTTATGAGAGTGCCTGGGGGAGACAAAGGCAGAGAAGTGCTAAATTTACAATCGCCCAGCCATGTTTTATAAGTATGGGGAGGTTTACATACAAATTGGGTGAACCTGCCACCATGACAGTACATCTATATACAGATAAGTGCCTGTGAGTGCCCTAGTGTAGGGAGTGACAGAAATGTGTGTGATAGAAGGTGTGGGTTAGCAATTAGGGATCATGGTAGGCCTGCCTAAGAAGATGTATTTTTAGGACACTCTTAAAACTGCGAAGGCTAGGATTGTGCCTGATGGTACGTGGTAGGATGTTCCAGAGAATGGGTGCAGCACGTGCAAAATCTTGAAGACGGGCATGGGAGGTTCGGATGATTGTGGTCTGTAGTTTGATGTCCGTAGCTGAGCGGAGAGAGCGGGCAGGGTGGTAGACAGAGATGAGGGAGGAGATGTATGGGGGTGCAGCACTGTGGAGAGCTTTATGGGTGAAAGTAATTAGTTTATGCTGTATTCTGCACTGAATAGGCAACCAGTGCAGCGAGTGGCACAGGGTAGAGGCATCAGTATAGCAGCTGGAGAGAAAGATAAGCCTGGCTGCTGCATTCAAGACAGATTGAAGAGGGGAGAGTTTACAGAGAGGGAGACCGATAAGCAAGGAGTTACAGTAGTCAACAGTAAACAACAATCTTTTTAGGTTCTTTGTAATATCGAAAACTCTTTGCTCTTCAAATGTGTTGTAGTAACACAATCTGCATAAAATATCTGTTCGGGAGCATATTTTCTCAGAAAAAGTTCCTCTGTTGTTCCTCCTGGAAATGTGTAAATAAATTGACAACTGTGTGTATGAATATAGATCATCAATTGATTTTATTTTGTAAGGAAGAAAAACTTGAACATGAAGAATATTACAGCTGCAAGTAGCTCTGATGTCGTAAACCAAACACATAAGCCATACAGAATCCCTGCTGCTGTCTCCATGCTACTGTAAAATCTCCAAAAATAAATTTTGAACTTTGATAGAATAAAGAACACAAGTTCTAACACTTTTTTTAAATTTTCTCTTGTCTGATGGTTAATGAGTTCAATATCCAGAAAAGCATGAGTTGTAATGTTTTTGCTTGTATTAAATTAGAATAAGGACGTTGTTCTGTAAAGGGGTGAAGGGGTTAATTTGGTATTACAGACATGCTGTCCTATTGTCTCCTGGTTTATCTTGTTTGACTAATCATATTGCAGTTTGTTCAAGGCCAGCGCCGTCGGGACATGCTGGGAGTTGTAGTTGTGCAACAACAAGAGAGTCACCGGCTGGAGGTTACTGCTCTACAGAGAACATTTGGAAAGACCGGGATCCTATATGTTTGCAAACAAGAGGTACACCGTTCTAAAGCTGCACTCTTTGGCTAAGAAAAGGCAAAAGTTTCAGTGTAAACCAGTTCACCCAGGAGAAATTAATTTCTCCCAAGTACTTTGTTTCCTCCCACATGCTTCCATCCTGGACTGAGCAAAGTATGTAATAACGGCCCAAATCAGCTGAGGAATAGTTATAATTTGCTATGGAGAAGTTTAATTGACGTGCGTCATGTAGGTTCATGGAGGTTGTTTGGTAAGAGTTGGCACATTCATAGAGCAGTCAATTATTCAGCTGATACGGAGGGTCTACACTGCCCAGCCTGGGTGTAGCTGCCACCTCTGCACCCCCTATAGATGCAACCCTTGTATATCAGAATCCCATTATAATACTAGTGTACCTCACAAAATTAGAATATCATTGAAAATTAAAGGGGTTCTCCAGGATCTTTTTTTATAGGTCTTACAAATATATTAAACCTTGTAATTCATACTGTAATGAGTCTATACAATACATGGGTTTCTCTATTTGACTTAAAGGGGTTTTTCCACGATGTAATGTTGATGTGGGATCCTTCAAAATGGGTATTTAATCACTGTTCTAAATGTGTGATTACAAAAAGTGAAGCCTGTGAAAGCTACAGCATTTCTCAGTCCCCTTTAGTTACCTGAAAGTTTGCATTAGACACGACCAGGAGAGCTGACAGAGCTGACTGGCCGCGCTTGCGTGAAACACTTCTTATCGTTGAAGGGAACATAACGAGCTTTCGGGGGGCTGGGGAAAAAAGTGCATGTATGAGTGTCTGCGTATAGATAATCCTTGCCCCCCCCCCTCTCACCCCTGCAGCTTTCATGACTCAGCATATTTTTTTTATATTTCCTCTTGGGATGGGGGGTAAGGAAATACTTCCTGGCCCCCCCCCCTTTTTTTTTTTTTTTAAAACATATTTTATTGAATTTCCATAAAATAAAATAAATTGACGGTCAGTAAATAACAAATGATATGTACATAAAAGAGAAAACACAGTGTTCCCCAATTTTTTGATAGATTTTGAAAACCTACAAAAGACGGATTCTCAAAAAAATTTTGAGTCCTTTTGGGTGGGGGCCGGCGATCCCGGGAAAAAGTTCCATCAAAAAAGGCCAGGTCCGGCTGCTCTAATATTTTACCAACTGAAAATCAATATCAGTTGAATTTAAAATGTGAATGGTTTTTTTAACCAAGAGACGTTTTACGGGAGAGGCACAAACAAACATACATGACTAACCGACCGGCCTGGGGAACAAACAAACAAACAACCCAGGCTGGTTAAAACTTGCCAGTGGATCTTGTTGTCCTTGTAGCAGGGGGGGGGGGGGGGGGGGGGGGGGGTTTCCTGTATAAAACACCCATTGTATAAGCAAAGCCAATGTCAGATATCGACCCCGCCTTTATCAGGGGGGAGGGGGAGGGATTTTGTGGGCGTTTTCCATGCACCTGGGTACCCTGAGGATCCCAAAGTCTGCAAGGGCTTCCCTCAGGTACCACCCCGTGGGGCAGAAAATTTCCCACGCTAGTTTTTCCCCGAGGAATAGGGGGAAACAATGAAAGATTTCCACTTCCGAAAAAACCTTTTAGTTGAAGCTTTTGTTTCTTCAGTTCTAATTTACCCGGGGTTAAGTCTTTTTATTTTTCTATTTTAGTGACAGGGGTGGTTGTGCGGTTTAAAGCAATGCAAGGGAGGCCGCTTGCAACCAAGATCGCAATATGTATTTTACTTTTATCTCTTTTGGGGTATTTGGGGAGCCGACAGGGCTTTCTCCTCCGGAGGCCGGCTAGTAAAAATAGGGAGCTTTTCTAATTTTTTTATGACCTGACCTTCAATGTTTTTGCAAATTTTTATAAAAAGGTCCCAAAATTTTGGCATGGGCAGCCCCCAAATTCCATGCCACATGTCTTGGGAGGGGGCCCCCCATTTGGGGAAGCTTAAGTCGTCAGGGCGATTTTTGGGGGGGGGGGGCGGGTTAAAACCCTAAAACGCTTTATGGTATATCTTAGGCGTCTTTTCCCAAATCTCACAAACCTGCCTTCCGAAATTCCCGGTTTCCCTTTCATATCTTTTCCCCCCCAAAATTGGGGTCACAAAGGGGCGTTCCCATTCCAAAAAGGGGCCTACCACATCACCTTCAGACCCAGCCCCCATGACCCAAAAATGGCTGATAGTGTAAAAATTGGGACTGTAAAATTCCATAGGGAGTCAAATTTGTTAGGGCGCTCTCTTTAGAAAATCTCGATGGATTAAAAAAGGGAAAGGATCGCAGGGCCCGGGAAGGCGTGCGCGGAGGAGAGAGAACCTCTCCCCAGTTCAATGGAGTATCCATCGTTTTTTTTCTATTGCATATCCCAAGCTGGCGACCCCTACCCTCCACAGACCAAACAGGGGGTTATCCTCCCTTGAGGAAATTCGGATGATCCCATAGGGGCATTCCCCTGAAAGGGCAAAGGGGGGGGTGTAACGATTTACAATTTTTTTCCCAAAGTCGCCATGTGCCGGCAGAAAGTGGAGGTCAAATTTGAGTGGGTAGAGGGGGGTTTTGCGTTTAAAGACATGGGATCCAGGGTGCATCACTTTTTTCCCCAAATCAAGTTAAAATACGATTGTCCCCCAATCCAATCAAGATTGCCTTGGAAGCGACCCAAATTGAAATTTTTTAAATTAGGAGATTTTAATCCCCCTGTTAAAACGGGTAGCATAAACTTCTGCAGCGCAAGCCGGTCTCCTCCCCGCCCAAAGAAGCGGGAAGGACCGTATAATTTTCTAACTCTGAATGTCTCAACAAAAAAGGGGAGGTTGGAGGGGGTAGAGAAATTTTGGGGGAAGCATATCATTTTAATCTATGACATCTACCTGAAAGGACGGGGGGAAAGGCCTTCCCACCTTGTAGCTTTCTATGATTTGTGTAACAGGGGGGTATTAAAAATTGTATAAAGTTTGGGGGGGTTTCTCCGATTTTTAGCCAGGAGGTGAGACCTGTTAGAGGGGTTAAATGGGGAAAGATCATCCCAAGTGCGCCCTGGGAAAGGGGGAACCCGGGGATTCCAGTACTTATTTTTAAAGGGTTGCCCTTTGTATCCTGGAAGGCCCAAACCTTTCCAGGAAAAAAAAGACCCGGGGCAGATGTTCGATTGGGTTTGTCAAAACAAACAATTTTCGCGTATAAAAAAATTTTAAACGGGGCCCCTTCCACCCAAATCCTTCAAAGAGTCAGACTCTTTTTAAATAGGCGCCAGGGGCTTAAGGAATATAAAAAGGGGGAGAGGGGAGGGGGCATCCTGGTTCCCTTTAAACGGGAGAAGTCGAGACAAAAAAAACCCGGGAGTATGCACCTCCCCTGTGGGGCAGGGAAAAACCGAAGTCGGGAAAGGGTTCTAATTTTCCCTTTTAAACCCATCCGATCCAATACCATCCAGAGCATCCCCACCGGACATTGTCAAATGCTTTTTCAGCACTATAGCGACCAGGAAGGTTTTCCGGGGATGGGGGATGGCCACCCTTAACGCTCCCCACACCGTCAGCACCTTTCTGATGTTCCCCACAGGGGCCCCGGGCCTTTATAAAACCTTTTTTGGGAGGCCCAATGAGGGAGGGCAGAAGGCCGCCATCCTTAAAGCCTTTTTTAGAAAAAAGTTTGATCTAATCTATTAGCGGATCGTCTATAAAGGCCCGGAAGAAAAAGGGATTTTTCCCTTTTTTTAGTAAAACTTTTTATAATCTTCCTGGACTCCGGCTAATATATCCCGCCCTCAAAATGTCTTAAAATTTCTTGTAAGATGGGGGGGAAAGGGGGTCCAGCGGGGGCCTTAAAAAATTCGCCGGGTAAAACCGTCCGGTCCGGGTTTGTTACGCCAGGCCTCTTAGGGCCGTTGGATCTTGGGCAGAAATGCAGCTTAAAGGGCTTCCTTTTTGTTCGGGGGTGAGTTTAGGAATTGACAGGGAGTCCAAAAACTGTTTCCCTTCTTCAGTCTGCTCGTGTCAGAATCACGGTAAGTGTTCATAGAAAACTTTAAGTAGTTATTGACCCCAAAGGGATCGAGGTGGGTGATGGGGTGTTCGAAATGAACAATATGTGAGGGGGTGGTGCCCTTGAGCACCTGGAAAGGACTTTCCTCTTTAAATTACCATTCTGAACAGGTGGAGGTTTAAAAAAAGGGTCGCTTCACCCCTTTATTAGGGCTACCATATTTCAAAAACGCGTCTGGCCACTCCCTTCCCCCCTAAGTCGACCAGCTGAAGAAGGGAAAGTTCTATAGGGGGATTTCACCTTTTCGGGTGCTTCCTTAATTCCCCTCCACCTTGGTCTATAGGAACCTATGGCTTGATACGGCCTCGGGGGACAGATTTGTTTTAGCCAAAAAAGTGAAATATTGTTGGGGTGTTTGCTTTGGTTCCGAAAATTCGAGCCAAACCGGTACTAGGTCACAATGCTTCTGTTTCAATAAATAAGGGGGAATTTGCCCGAGAAGTAGATCCCTTGGATAGACGCAATTTTCCCACTACCGGGAATGATCCGAGATAGATATCCCCGGGTGTCAGCAGATCCCCCCGTCTACTGAGATCTGGGGAGATAAATATTGATCCAGTCTAGACCATGCTGGTTTCAAAGGGGGAAAAGAAAGACTCCTTGCAAATTTGGGGGTATCCCTCCCCCATCTTGGGCTGCCAACCAGGAAAGGGTCTGAGCCCGACCATCTGCCCTCGGGAACCAGGGGCCCCCCCGTTTCCCTTGGGGTTTTTACGATCTAGTGTGTCATCAACCACCCCGTTCATGCCCCTCCCATATCTAGATGCATTTATGTCGCTGCACTTTTGCGGCCAGGTTAAAGAAAGAAAGGGGATGTTGGACGTTGGGGCCTAAACGTTATATAGGGTTATGTGAGCCATTGTGTTAATGACTAGGGGTGAGAGTCTCCCTCACATCAAACAGGGGGATCAGAGTGAAAGGGAAGTTTTTATTTATGAGTGTCACCACTCCCCCCCTTCCCCCCATGCCGGGGGAACCTATACATGCCCCCCCTGTTTCTCCATGGGGAGAAAATCCTTTGTTTTAAAATTTTCCCCGCGGAAAAACCCCTCTGGGGAGTTTTTTGAGATATCGAATGACCTTTTAAATCGCTTGTTAGGAAACGAAACCCTTTGCATTCCAAGAGAGAAATCCATGAGGGTGATAGATATTTACAATGTGGGAAGTTCCCAACGTGGGGTCCCACCCGTTGGATTTCGGCAAAGAAGGGGTTTCCCCCTATATGACAGACCCAGTAGCATACAAAACCCCTAAATATAAAAAACCAAACCCTTACAAATTGGAACAAAAACCCAGAGAGGTGGCTTTGTTCCACTAACTCTCTTTTTCCCGTGGGACTTCCTTTTTTCTGGGGCGGGTGTGCCCGAAAAACGGGACTTTGGGCCCTTTTTGCATCTAAACCCTACCCCCGCCCAGAGAAAAGAAGTTCTTCTCCCCAAAGATATAAATACCAAAAGTCTTTACTTTCTCCCATGCTGGGCTATAGGCCATGAGCTACGAGCCGTGAGGGGGGCAGGCCCTCATAGGGTTTTATAGTTTAATTTTCATTTTTAGGTTACTCCCACAAAGGGGAAACACTGCGATTGCCCCCACATAGGACACTTTCGGGTAGGGTACTTATACCAACGCACCATATTAGAGTCCAAGTCATGTTTGGTGCCATTGGTTTTTACTTTATATGTAAAAACCAAGCAAAAAAAGCATCCCTGGAGATCCCGAAAGGGGAAAGGGTAAAAAAGGGGGGGAATAAATAAGAAAAGAAGGACAAGGGGGAAAAGAAAAAAATAGAGGGGGGGCCCAAAATTTAGAACCCAAGTTTTACGCCCTCCGGGCGCGATCAGCCCCCAGGAAAGTCCCCTGGTGGACTCATGTCGGGCGACTCCACGATCCCCTTCTTTGGACTTCTGAGGGTCCTTGTCTGTGCCGCCTGGGGGATCGTGCTGAAGCAGGGAACTCGCAGGGAGGCCGGGGGTTTGGAGGAGTTCCAGCGATGGGTGACGAATTAACCGATTCGGCAGGAATTCCCTTAACGCGCCCCCCGTTTGCCCGGTGGAAAAAAGATTGGGCCCATTTTCGGGAAAAAAACCCCCCCTTCAGGGTGGGGGTACATTAGTTGGAAACGAATTTCTTGGTGATAAAGGGAAATGCAGGGTTTGCTGAACGCCCTTACTTTTTAAATTTTCCCTGGAAAATCTTCAAAAAAGGGACATTTTTTTGCCCCGGAAAGGAAAGCGGAGTTTAGCTTTCTGTTTTTCCCGAAAGTATGTTTGTTTGTCTTTTAGTTTCCAAGTATTTTGCAATGGGCGGTGCGGGACCTCTTTTTTGCGTTTTTGGTTACCCTCCTTTTTTGGGGCATCCCGGGCCTATTTAAAGCGCTCTCCCACTCTGCAGCTTAGTAAGCCCAAGCGCCTGTGGGAGTTCTGTTTTAAAAAAAGGGCCTGAACCTTTTGTTTTTACCGCTTTTGGGAACCAACCAGCCGCAGTTTTCCCCCTTCTGGGGGGGGTTTTCAAGGGTCTTCCCGCCTTTCGTAGAGAATAAAGTAATTTTTAAAAAATGAACTTGCTGTGGAGGGGGTCATTTTTTCTCCAGCTGTTGTACCCTGTTTTCAAGCTCCTCTATGCGAGCTCCTTTTGCCTGAATATCCTGATGAATTTTTTCGGGGGGCTTCAAGGTGGCTTTAGTGGCTTTTGGGGATCAGGGGGGAAAGTTTCTACCACCCCTAAAGCCAAGCTTTGTAGTTATTGAGGGGCAGGTGGCCACGGGGTGGTAGAAGGTGTGACCAGGGTCCCCAGGGGTTTACCCCGTCCGGAGCTTTGGACGGCGGGAGCCCTTTTGGATTCACCCCCGGGGGGGGGCGGCAGAAAAGGGGATTCTTTGTGGGCCCCTGGGAGGGAAAAATTCTCTCCCTTTAAAACCGTGGGCGAAGCACAGGCTGTCTCCCCCAATGGGCCCATTTGTGCGTCCAAAAGGGCAGCTGAGGGCAGGGTGCGGCACGTGGGCGATGCTGCGGCGCAAGGGGCCCCCCCGGTCACGCGGGCAGCTGGAAGCCTTCCTATGGCCCAGGCAGGGAGACACCCCCCCAGAGACGGGGCCCCCAGTACTCTCGTGCTGTCCCCTTTGGTTTCGGGGGTGATGGGGCCGCCGGAGGTTGGTATTGGTGCGGGTGCGGGGGGCTCTCACCACTCACTCCGTCCCAGCGGGAAGGGGAATCCGGGAAAACCCCTTTAAAGGGGTTGCTCCCCCATAATTCATCCACCTCAGTCCTTTTCTTGGTTTTATTTTGGGAAATTTGGGGGTGTTTAATGGCTTCTACTAGACTGAGGTGGAAGGCAGGTTTGTAGCTATAGTTACCAGTGCTGGCAGCCTATCATGAGAGATTGCATAGGTCTGTAGCTATAGCAACCTGAGGACATCAGCTTAGCTGTGTCTGTGTGACCTCCCCTGTAAGTGCTGGATTTATTACTTAATAAATTCGTGAAGATTTATGGTGAGTGCAGTGGATGTTACTTCTACCTTCCGAGACTGTTTACCGTATTTTTCGGACTATAAGGCGCACATAAAAGCCTAAGATTTTCTCAGAAATCGAAAGTGCGCCTTATAGTCCGGTGCGCCTTATATATGAATCAATTCTTCACTTTCAGTTTTCAGTCTTTGTTCAGAACGTATTTACAGCTAATTTTTAGTGACACTGATTTGTAACTGATTTGCAACTGATTTACAATAGTAAATACGTTCCGAATCAGTTACAAATCAGTTGCAAATAAGTGCCACTGGCGCGTATTTCGCGCCGGATTTACAACCCATTCTTTACAGCGGGTGATTCCGTCGCGAAATAAGGCACAATAAGTGGCTGGACCATTGTAAATCCGGCCGTATTGCGGCTGCAATCCGCGGCGGCAATACGGTATGAAGAATGGCCTATTAGCTACCATAGTCAGAAGCGTCACTACGTGCGGTGATACGTACAGCTCTGAGTGCAGAATATCTGTGTTTCAACATTGTCTGTGCATTCAATACCGTACTGTAAATTTTATACCCATACCTGAAAAATGCTCCTGTTAAGAGACATCTTATGATGCTTGTGTTGAATAAAGTTTGCTTTCGCTCGAACTTTGTTCATTTAATGCGCGGCCTTATAGTCCCGGTGCGCCTTATATATGAACGGCGCTCAATGTTAATGCGCTCAATGTTAATGCGCCTTATAGTCCGGTGCGCCTTATAGTCCGAAAAATACGGTAATATATCTTTTCTATTTCCACAGTGCACCACTAGCATGCTGAAAAGTGGCTACATGTATTCAGACCTGCGTCTAGTGCTGCTGTTTGGGCATTGAAAGGTGGTGCTGATTGTTTAACTCCTACCTTCCTGGTTTGATAGCGACTTGAGGAGCTGATGCAGCCCATACAAGAGGGGATATCTCAGAATAGGTAGGACACTGTTAATAAACATATATTACAAAGTGACTTGTTTTTGCAAGATCTTTCACATAAAAAGCAGCAATCCTTGTAGTGAGACAACCCCTTTAAATTATTGATATCAATTATCTTTTCAGTGATATTCTAATTTTTTGAGATGCACAAGTACATTCAACATTCGTGATTAGTCTCTAGGTTTATAGCTACCCCAGAGTTTCTGATAAGAAAACAAAAAGCAATGCCAATATATAATGAGATTCACACGAAAAAGGCTCTAAATATACTGTTGTAACCTCCATTAGAACAGTCCTGCATAATATATTGCCCACCAAACAATTTCTAGTGGCCTGCAGACGGAATGCAAAGTGATGGGGCTTTGCGATGTGGGTATTATCAAGTGGTCTGGGGTCATTTGGTAGCATTTCTGGGTGGTGCAGCGAGCGTTCCTGGGTGGTCAGAGGGAGTACCTGCCCAAAGACGTTACTCAACGATCATTCCCGGACTGTTTTAGTTCCCAAGTCCTGCAGGAACTAGTGACCGTATTTAATTCTTTTCGCCATATGACTCGCTTTGAGCTTCTGAAAGACTGTGTCATGCACAGGGATACGCAGTAGTATTGCCCGTTTTGCTGCTCCGTGACATGTTGAATAGGATCTCCTGTGCTCGGCAACTCCAGAGGTTTTGTAAGCAAATGCTTTAGACGATGTTGCATGTCATTGGTTGTGTCCCATGACTTTTATAGATGGCCTCTGCCATGAGAAGAGGTCAAGGATCCCATTGTTTCCAGTTTCCATAGCACCTTCTGAATAGCACCCTTTTAGGGGACATCACAAACACCATATTTCTTCCTAAATTCACTCTGATTTGCTTAAACGAATTGGTGACCCAACATGTTTGTGCCTTCTGAATAGCACTCTTTTAGGGGACATCACAAACATTATGGGCGACATGCATGAAATTTGGCGTTCACACGCCAAATTTCATGCGCATTAAAAAAAGGCATAGAATGCGCCTGATTTATGAGCCCGCTTTACAGTGGGTCATAAATCAGGCGCATTCTAGCGCTCGGTCGACAGTTCGCATCAGGTAAACCATTTTGAAAGTGCTCTACCTGTTCCAGCTGTAATGCGTCTATAAATGCTGTAGCGAAGATCTAAATATGTAGCGTTGCTACGGTTCTAGTGCACCCTGCCTCCCGCACGCCCCCCGAGATCGGGTGCATTACAAAACACTGCAGGCGCAATGTAATGCACCCCGGAGTGGTGTGCAGAAGATTTGAAAATGTATGAACGGGGCTGCGCCTGATATCCGGCTGAAAAGACGCCAGAAATCTGGCGCAGCCCGGTTCATACATGTCACCCCATAGGTCTTCCTAAATTCGCTCTAATTTGCTTACACCAATTGGTGACCAGACAGGTTTGCACCATGACGTCACGCTGCTCAATACAGTACACCACCATCCTCATGAGAAGTAGAGTGACTGAGTGAAGTGGGACAGTGTTATGCATCCAGAAGTCACAAAGGAGGTTAAACTTTGCGCGACGGCCGGCCTTGCACCTAACTCATCTCTCTGAGGTCGTCACAGCTTGTCTGAAGCACCACATACTGAAGTGTGCATTGTACGTTGTTTCTTTCAGATTGCTTCGTCTTAGTGAGCGTTATAGTAGAATATTGGGGCCCTCTTTTGAGTGAATTTCCCATCCTATAGCAATTGTCATTGGTTATTGTTCTCTTTATTAAAGGGGTTGTCTCACTACATTGATTCCTCTTACCTCAATCCTTTTTTCTTGGTTTCATGTTGAATTCGGGGGGTGTTTACTGGCTTCCACTAGGCTGCAGTAGAAGCCAGGTCTGTAGCTATAGCAACCAGTGCTGGCAGCCTATCATGAGAGATTGAACAGGTCTGTAGCTATAGTGACCTGAGGAGCTGATGCAGCCCATACAAGAGGGGATATCTAGGAATAGGTAGGACACTGTTAATGGACATATATTGCAAAGTGACTTGTTTTTGCAAGATCTTTAATATAAAAAGCAATCCTTGTAGTGAGACAACCCCTTTAAGCATAAGAAATACACAATAGAGTTCATTTTAGTTTTATAGAAATGCATTTTTAGGATTCCTCATTACTTCAGATTGTATGAGAAATACACGGTATAAGCAAGTGTATACCCAGTGTTTTGCCCATTAATGCTTTCATTTTGATTTACCAATTAAGGACAAATTCACATGGGAATCAGCCACATTTGGAAAGTGCGCAGCAGATTACAGTACCAGCCATGTAACTGGGATTTTACAAATCCCATGTGGTGCAGATTTTCCGTGCAGAAACTGGTTCTGGGTTTTGGACCTTTCTTTTTTTTTTTTTTGGTTGCAAATGCTGCATAATACAGGTCAAAAACACCATGTGAACCCAGCTAAAGGTTAAAAACGCACCATGTGGCCAATGCCAAGACCCTCTGCAGCAGCTAAGGGTTGCCTAAGTTTGGTGGCGTTTCATGTGGCTATTGGAAGCCGTTTGCGGAGTGGTATCGACTGCATAATGCGGGCCGAGTCTGTCATTCACCCTTTGGGTAAGTATACACAGTGCAATTTAAAGGGGTTGTCTCACTACAAGGATTTCTTTTTATGTTAAAGATCTTGCAAAAACAAGTCACTTTGCAATTCGTGTCCATTAACAGTGTCCTGTCTATTCCGAGATCTCCCCTCTTGTATGGGCTGCATCAGCTCCTCAGGTCGCTATAGCTACAGACCTGTTTGATCTCTCCTGATAGGCTGCCAGTGCTGGTCGCTATAGCTACAGACCTTGTGTCCTCAGCAGCTCAATAAAGCCAGTAAGCATGCCCCTCAATTAAAAAATGAAACCTAGAAAATAGGACTAACGTAACATGGATCGAGGTAGTAAGACAACCCCTTTAAGGATTTTTTCTGTAATATTATGGTCAAATACTCCAGCAAATACCATAAGGGGAGTTTATTGCTTCTGGTTTTAAGAAATTTAGTGCATCTTGCTCCAGCGTGCTTTGAATTAATAGGCGCAGGACACGAATAAGTTTGGTATATCTTTGACAGTAAAATCGATGCCAGCTACAAGTTGGCATTAATTTCTGCTATAATTTCTGCCACTTTTTGGTATAAAATCAAGCAACTCCTTTGCCCTGCAGGTTGCCAGATCCATCTCACTAAGCCCTAAATAGGGGATAAGTGTCATAAAATTGCTGAAAAGTTGCATGGTTTTGCGCAATTGAGGCTTGCTCCAACATGTGTCTTTATTATGGCATGCATGCATGAATTCCCTACCTTATGTACCTCTGCACTAGAGAGCCCTATGGAGCCTGATCTAAAAGGCTTATGGAAAAAGAAACGTTTTCCATGAGCCTTTCAGAATATTTAGAGGGGTTGTACCATCATCAAGGTTACTCATGAAACATTATATCGTTTAGTTAGTGTTTTCTCACTAGAAGGATTTACTTTTAACATATAGGGAAAGGTAAATGAAGACTTTTACCAAATACATTGCTGTTTTGACTTTGCTTTGGTCAGGAGTCTCCTCATCCTAACCACTGGTCCCCTCCTCTCTCTCCTCTTTCTCTTATCTGATTGCTTCACACGCTGCCGTTCGACCATGGGGAGTCACTACATGCAGAGCTTTATCTCTAGTGATGGACCATGTTTACTTACTTTAATGACAACCTTTTTCCCTTTAGTGCTCTACAGCCTTGCGCACTGCATTATATGAATCTCCTGCACTCATATCACACTCATGTCACAGTAACAGGGATAGCTAGGAACAAAAGAATTGATATGCCAATCACTGCTATAGAACCACCCACAGTCTAACCAGGAAGTATGAGTCTAAAGCTGGCTGTGCCTCTATGGAACTGCATGGTGAGAAAACACCTTGAGGTTAAAAAAATATGTGCTTCGGAGAAAAATATCCCTTCCATCACCTTCTGACTTTACATCTCTCTCCTCCACTTTTCATTTCAGCAGCACTTCTGGTTAGTAGGCGGGACTTTGTGTTGGTCACATGACTTTTTCTCAACTGACGGAAACTACAGTTCCCACCCCCCAACTTCTAAGCTGCACCCCCATAACAGCCATGCCACCCTCGCTTTGGTTTTAAGCCGTGCCTCTGTGACAGCCACACCATGCCCACCTTCTAAGCTGTGCCTCTGTGACAGCTGCACCACCCCCACCTTCTAAGCTGTGCCTCTGTGACAGCTGCATCCCCCCCACCTTCTAATCTGTACCCCCGTGACAGCTGCGTCACCCCCACCTTCTAAGCAGTGACCACGTGACAGCTGCATCACCCCCACCTTCTAAGCAGTGTCCACATAACAGCCGCATCACCCCCACCTTCTAAGCAGTGTCCATGTGACAGCTGCATCACCTCCACCTTCTAAGCAGTGTCCATGTGACAGCTGCATCCCCCCCACTTTCTAAGCAGTGTCCATGTGACAGCTGCATCACCTCCACCTTCTAAGCAGTGACCACGTGACAGCTGCATCCCCCCCACCTTCTAAGCAGTGTCCACATGACAGCCGCATCACCCCCACCTTCTAAGCAGTGTCCATGTGACAGCAGCATCCCCCCACCTTCTAAGCAGTGTCCATGTGACAGCTGCATCCCCCCCCACCTTCTAAGCAGTGTCCACGTGACAGCCGCACCACCCCCACCTTCTAAGCAGTGTCCACGTGACAGCTGCATCACCCCCACCTTCTAAGCAGTGATCACGTGACAGCCGCATCCCCCCCACCTTCTAAGCAGTGTCCATGTGACAGCTGCATCACCTCCACCTTCTAAGCAGTGACAACGTGACAGCTGCATCCCCCCATCTTCTAAGCAGTGTCCACGTGACAGCTGCATCACCTCCACCTTCTAAGCAGTGTCCATGTGACAGCTGCATCACCTCCACCTTCTAAGCAGTGACCACGTGACAGCTGCATCCCCCCACCTTCTAAGCAGTGTCCACATGACAGCTGCATCACCCCCACCTTCTAAGCAGTGTCCATGTGACAGCTGCATCCCCGCCACCTTCTAAGCAGTGTCCACGTGACAGCTGCATCACCTCCACCTTCTAAGCAGTGTCCATGTCACAGCTGCATCACCTCCACCTTCTAAGCAGTGTCCATGTCACAGCTGCATCACCTCCACCTTCTAAGCAGTGTCCACGTGACAGCTGCATCCCCCCATCTTCTAAGCAGTGTCCATGTGACAGCTGCATCACCTCCACCTTCTAAGCAGTGACAACGTGACAGCTGCATCCCCCCATCTTCTAAGCAGTGTCCACATAACAGCCGCATCACCCCCACCTTCTAAGCAGTGTCCACATGACAGCTGCGTCACCCCCACCTTCTGAGCAGTGTCCACGTGACAGCTGCGTCACCCCCACCTTCTAAGCAGTGTCCACATGACAGCAGCATCACCCCCACCTTCTACGCAGTGTCCACATAACAGCCTCATCACCCCCACCTTCTAAGCAGTGTCCACATGACAGCAGCATCACCCCCACCTTCTAAGCAGTGTCCACATGACAGCAGCATCACCTCCACCTTCTAAGCAGTGAACAAATAACAGTCGCATCACCCCCACCTTCTAAGCTGTGCCCCTGTGACAGCTGCGCCCCCCGAAAAAGCGTCAGATGTCCGTGACTACTAGCAACAATGGATAAAAGTTACATCAACCAGGCTATGTATGTAGGAGTGCTGCATCAACACTGTACTTATCAAAAATTAATGAAGTTTGCTTTATTGGTAAAATGTATTCATTGTAAGAATTTCTATTGTGGTACAATCCCTTTAAATTACAGTGGAGCATTCAAGGCAGTAAGTCTCCTCACACCGACCTGATGCTTCGCCCTAAGGGGATGTTCACACAGCGTGTTGGATACATTTTTGGATATGTTTTTAGATGTGTGTTCGGATACGATTTTTGGACCCTAAATGGACCCAAACACGCATGTAACAATGTGCAGTGTGATTTCCATTGCTTTCAATGTAAAACACACATTGGTGTTCAGACGAGTGATCTCTGAGTGTTTACTTGCGTCTTTCTGATGTGTCTTTCGGATCCGTTCAAAGAATTGTCGTGTCAATTCTCGATCCGAAAGACGCAGCAGACGCCATGTTTAAAACTATAGGGTATGATCCTGCTGCAGCCACAACGCAACCAAACACCCACCTGCATGTTGGATGCGATTTACGCAGCACTTTTAGATGCATTTTTTAATCTAAAAATTGATCCAAAATGCTGTGAAGATACCCTAATGAGAGAGCCTTGTTTCAGAGCCGGGTACATCATCAGACATTGGAAGTACTGAGACTTCTTGAGTCTGGGGACATTTTAGGTAAACTTTAGCTCTACGGCTGAGATATGTAGTCCTATGATTTCGGAGGTATCAGCGGCTGAATTGGTCCAAATCTGAGAACTCTAGATAGAAGTCAAAAGGGCGCTTTCACACAGCGCAGTTTTGGTGCAGTTTTAAAGGGGTTTTGCCAATGTTGACGTGGGATCCTCCAAAATGGGTATTTAATCACTTTTCTAAATATATGTGATTACAAAAATTGCAGTCTGAGAGAGCTACAGGCTGCCTTACCTGCCCTTAGTTACTTAAAAGTTTCTATTAGATACGACCTGACAAGAGCTGCTGGCCGGGTTTGCGCAGAGAACACTTCTTATCTGATGAAAGGGAGCTGAAGAAGCTTTCAAGGCACCGGGTAGAAATATGTTGTCTTTTGTATACAGAATCCACTAGTTGTAGTGTGATTATCTGAGTAGATCCCTGCTTTATCTGATGACAGGGAACATGAAGGAGCTTTTAAGCTGCTGTGGAGAAAGCTGTTGTCGTTTGTATAGAGTCCACTAGTTATAGTTTGATTATTTGAGTGAACATTTCACACGATCCCTTATGCATGGCTCTGTGCTCTGGCTGTGTCTCTCGCTCTCTTAGCTCAGCGTGGCTTGTTTACATTTGCTTCTTAGCAGATAATGCAGGTCCTGAAAAAAACCCTTTAACTTTGCTCCAATTAAACTGTCTTATTACCAGCAAGCTTCCTTCGCTTATCTAAATTGTTTGGAAAGTGAGTAATCAATTAGTGTGTTTGTATCCACAAGACTTCTGAAAAAAGCTTGCTGGTAATAAAGGCAGTTTAATTGGAGTGCAGTTAAAACTGCACCAAAACTGCACTGTGTGAAAGCACCCAAGGGATAATGGAACACATATGAGTCAGGCGTGGTGTTATTGCACACGGCGCAGCAGCTTTCTATTAGTCGATGGTTTTTCTAAAATGATTGATATCCTCCGAATAAAACACTGTGTCAAAAGCTGTCCCATGCGTGAGTGTCTGCTCCCTAATCAGAAGGTCCAGTATTACATGAGTGTGGATTAGGATCACTCAACAGATGTAAAAAAAAATATATATATTTTTTTCATAGGAAATGAAACAAAATAAGCACTCCTCTCCTTTTCAGACTTCTGGGCTGACGATCCGGCCAATGTGAAATAATAAATCGTGCATCAGACAACACATTCATGTCTTCTTTCCAAGGAATATTCCAGAGCTCTACGTCTCCAAGAAGCGACCCCGAAAACGTGCCAGCGGCAGAGACTCCATATGAACGCTAGATGGTGCTCTGGTCACTTGCTGTAAATAGCAATAGCCATATCTGTGACCACCCACAGAAGATGCAGCCCTCCGCTCTGGTGGTATACAGGTGACTGTAAAATACAGCACAGAGTGATGGAAAGGATAATGCCCAATATTTAAACATTGCATGGCGTGTCGTACTCAGAGGATGGCTCCTTCAAGTTGAACAGATCCTTCTAGGTTGTGCCCGGAATCAGGTCGGTATGTGTTTTCATCCCGTCTGCATAGTTGTCATTGTCGCAGTGCAAAAAGTGTTCCGACCGCAGCTGCAGATTTTTTTTATCTATTTCAGTGTCACCGCTTTGATTTTGTTTTTAGAAAGCTCTTTGGGAAATGATCTGGGAAATGGCATAGAGAGGTGCAGCAGAGCAGAGTTTGTCACTGGACCGTTTTTGTTCACTTGTTGAGTTGTGATATTGCAGTAGGATGACCTAAAGTCCAGTGGAAAACCACAGGTAACACGTTGGGATGGCAGGGTGCAGTGCTACAAACTCGGCTCTGCTGCATTTGAAAGAACTCTTAAAAGCTACTAAATATGTTAATGTTGCATTGTGCAGTTGCTATCTGGGTGGCAATGCTTTATACATGGACATATGGGTTATTAACCGACCCCTTATGGGTCTCAAAGTTACAAGTTGCCCTTCTGGCCATGAATAGATAGACCAGGAAGAAACTAATGATTACATGTCCATTCTCTATCCCAGTCATTGGATTACTGTCTCTGACAGATGTCATTTCCATGTTAAATTATACGCTATGTGCTATGGGAGTAGTGCAAAGCCTGGGCATAACCGGCCAACTGCTGCGACCTGTAGTTCTCCTTTATTAGCAGTCAAGACATCATATGTCTAAAGTTATCCCTACTTCTAGGAATGGGTGATTGACAGGTGGTGAAGGGGAGAGTCTGCTCTCTGCTTTCCAAGGAAGTTTACTTCCGCTTTTTATGCATTTTTGCTGAATATCCGCCTAGACCTAATGCTCCAGGGGAATGCCTATAAACTTGTCCTTATCGCAACATGGACCTGCGATTCTGACTAATGAAAGTCCAGAGGTTGTATCTTCACCTGCAAATAACTTTGTCATATAACAGTAGTCAGCATGTGGCGGCCTAATGTTGAACTGCAAGTCTCAGCATAATCATGTCCATAGCCACTGGTCCAATAGTAAATTTTCTATTTGTCGGAGCATCTACTAGGTCCATTGTAATTTTACTACCTGTGTCCTTTCCATAGATCTGTCATTCTCCAGGGAACCATTCATATATCTCAAAGGGGCGTGATTTTGTGATTTCTTAGCAAGTGCTGCTCATAATATGTTCATAGTATGCACATGTATTATCTGTATTTTGCAATTTTTCTAGCGCTATAGCACTAAAGATATACTGTACTACTATGTTATATATACCACTTTAATCTGTACTGCTGTACTATATTATGCTACTATACTGCTGTACTATATTGTACTACTATAGTACTGTACTACTATACTGCATTATACAGCTATTCTGTACTGTACTACTATAAGACTAAATTATACAGCTATTCTATACTGCAATACTGTATAACATTACCATAGTATTATACTGTACTAATATAATGTACTGATATATTATACTGCTATACTACATTATACTACTATGCTGTATTACTATACTATATTATACAGCTGTGCTATTCTATACTGTACTACTATACTACTCTACTGCTGTACTATATTATACGACTATAGTGTACTACTATATTATAGTAGTATACGTTAATACTATACTATATAATACAGCTATACTATAGTATTGTGTACTATGCTACTATACTGCTTTACTATAGTACTATACTGAACTATACTATATTGTGCAGCTATACTGTATTGCTATACTGTTATACTACTATACTGTAATACTATACAGCTATACTGTAATACTATACTATATTATACCGTACTACATTATACTACACTTTATTACTATATTATACTATACTACTATGGCATAGTAGTATACTTTACTACTATACTGTTCTATACAAGTCATGTAATCACTGCCGTTATCCCTGTCCCTTGTGAGGGTTCCAGTCTTAAACCCCAATCTCGGACCCATACGAATAGATGTAGCAAAGCTTAACTTGACATTTCACACACTTTTGGCACAGGACTTTATCTCAACCTTTGCAGTGGCTTTTGTTGTGTACGGAGATAACTCACTGCAGTCAGTTATCTCTGCCAAGTAATCTTTGCTACGTATTAGAACACATTTCATATGATACCAATTGACTTCTTAGTAAGGTGTAGTAGCGTAAAACCCACAATACCAGAAAATGTAAACCCTTGCAGATGTTGAACCTTTTTGATTTGAGCCTTGTTACTGTCATTTTGCTATGAGTCAGTGTATAAGGAGGGCCAGAGAATAGTAATGGATACTGGGAACTCATTACAAATAATTGAATTGTGGGGGTGGTGCTGAAAACTGAACACAAAAAAACAATCCGAAGATCAATCTTTAAATCTTGGAACCGTATTTAGCCCTTTGGACATCGGATGGATAAATTATATTTTAGGTTGATTTTAGTTCTTTGCTGGAAAGGGGGTAAAAGTGAGGGCAAATGATGCAGAGGCATTTTCCTGGAGAGTAACTCCAAAAAATCTGTAATCTGCTAATGCTCTGTATTTATTGAAATATTGACCTATCCTTTGTTTGTATGTGTGTGTATAGATGTAATAAATTTTTATATGAGCTACATTTTGACATTTCCCTCTCCCTTGTATGCACTGTGAGCTAGCTTATGAAAACTAAGCTATATACACCATTGCCAAGCTTGCAATAAAGGAGAAAGGATACACTGACATTTTGGGGAATGTCTCTTGTTCTTTCGACGATGTATGTGCACATACACTTTTGAGTTAATTTATAATTTGGACACCGCACAAACAAAGCTGGGGAATATTTTAGGTTCCCATATCAAAATCCTATTAGATGAGCTGTGCCGAATGGCAAACTTTTTTTGCTAATTAGTGTGTATTAGAAGAATTTAACTCTATACCTCTGACCATGAAATTGGTAGAAGTCTAGACCTAGTGACCCTCACTAATTGCTAGGACATAGGGGCACAGCACTTCTTTAAACACCATACCCCTTTGGATCTACCAATCTGTTGCAGTCCCACTGAAGTTATTATACAAGTAAGACGCACACTGGTGTAGGAACGAGACTGCTCCTACTTTACAGTAATTTATAGAGGTCAAGGGGCTCCCACCCCTTCTGATAACCCCTTTTGACATCTTATTGGTGTGCAAAGATAATTGCTTCCATCAAGAGTCTTCTTAGAATGGAAATAGTGTTGTCACTTTGAGGAGGGACTATTTCTCTTTGAGGAGATCCAGCTAGTAGAGAGTGTTCAAGGCAATGCTCCATGGGAAAAAAAATATGCAAATCATTTCTCTTCTACCTTGTGTTGGGACCAACAATAATTGGGATTATCACTTAGGATCCATTAAGACACCATGCACAAAAGCTTGTTTCTATTACAAACTGGCAGGGGCCAATATATAATCTTTTGAGTGTAACATTGTATTATTTTACATAGGACTGCAAGTGATAATGCATGTACTTAGAACAATTTGGGAATACACCTTGGAGATGTTTGCAGGAGGGACAGAACTAAAATAAAAGGTAAAATGTGCCCCAAAACAGCTATTGCTATAGCCAGTGATATCAGTCATGGTTCAGTAGTGTCAGAAGCAGGGCCGGGATGATGGGTAGGTGGAGCTAGGCGACCGCCTAGGGCGCCACTTCATCCCAAGCAGAAAATGGGGCGCAAGGAGGCATGCAGGGGGCTGAATTTTCCATTTGGGGGGCGGTTTGTGCCTTATTTGCCTAGGGCACCAGAATACCTTATCCCAGCCCTGGTCAGAAGGCTGAGCAATCTCCTAAACTCAGACCTGTAGTGAGATTCTCTAAAAACTGGGCAATATTATGAAGAGGCTGAAGGATCCTTGGAGCTAGATAGTTCTTCTAGACCTGTAAATGAAAGGCTAAACTCCTAATCTACATGTCTTACATTCAACATATGTCCTCTACTATGTAACATGACCAAAGACAATTACACCAAACTACATGGATGGTTTTGGTATTTGAAACCCGGGACAAGCCATAGAGACAGTGCCAGCTTAATGAGGATAATACAATGTGGTAGATACTACGGAAAAGCAAGTAAACTGTGTAGTAATGTCCTATAGTGGTACCAGCAGAAGACTGCACAGTAACCAAGAATAAGATTAAATGTAAAAAAATCTGTATTCAAGAACTGTAATTGTGGTGTTAATTTAGATGTGTAAAGGGAGTTGGACATTGTGCTTCCTTTTTTTCTTTTCCCTGCAGGTACAATGGGCACTTACGGTAAATACATGTACAATTCACATTGCATTGCGTAAACAACCCTTTTCCATTTCAGAGTCTTTGTGTAGTTTATGGGCCACGGTGGCTAGCTTTGTCAAAAGGGGCCAGCTGGCAGTGGGAAGGCGCATGTTGTAATGACAGTGTGCCATGTCATAATGTTAGGAGGAGCTGTGAGAGTGAATAAAGGGCCATATTCTTGACAATGGGGAGGTCACTGTGTACCCACATTAGGGGCGACACGTATGATTTTTGGCGCCCAAGCGCCATTTTTTTGTGCAAAAAAGTAGTGTAGAATGCACCTGAATCGATGAAACCGGTCTACTGCGGGTCATAAATCGGGCAAATTCTAGTGCAAAAAGGACAATTCCGGCTCAGGAAAACCACTTTTGAAGTGCTCTACTTGTTCAAGCAGTAATGCGCCTGGATTTGCCATACTAAAGCTATAAATGTATAAGCCTACAAAAAAACGGGCAACCAATATTTAAACCATAAGGTAAATAACAAACGAATACCAACAACAGCCTTATGGAAAAATCAATTAAATCTTTATTACACCAAATAATACAAAAACAATAACGTGAAACAATAAAAACCTAACAAAAAAATAAAATATACACAAGTCACCCAACAGAAAAAGGTACTACTCTCCACCATATGAGTAAATAAGCTGAAGAAAATACATTTAGGCAAAGAAGTACAAACATTTTTATAAATGCAAATGCAATATAAAACATACTTAGCCACCCAGCCACCACGTGGGGACGGCGCAATAACAGGACAAATACCGCCGGCAAACTGGCCTGTATTTGTCCTGTTTTTGCGGCCATCCCATGGCCAAGGGGGGGGGTACGGCTTTTCTCCGCGATGAGCAGAGAAAAGCCCTCTCCCTCCACATTGACATGCACATATTCCGTCCGGAAACCGGACGAAAGAATGTACATGTTCAATGCTTTGCGGGCGGAAAAACCGCCCGACGGAAAACCTGTGCAGTGGGGACTGCTGCACGGGTTTTCCATAGAGCACAATTGTGCTCGTTTTAGGCCGTTTTTTCAGGCGGTCTGAAAAACCGCAAACCGGCTGAAAACCCGTGCCGTGGGGACATGCCCTAAGGTGGCTGTTGGTTTTTTTTTTTTTTTTTAAAGCTATAAATGTGAAGCTTCTTATGGTTGTAGTGTGGCACACCTCCAGCATGCCCCCTGATCTCAGGCGCATTACAAAAGGTCACGAGGGCTTTGTAATGCGCCTGATATTGGAGTGCGCCTGGTTAAAAATATAGCGAACGGGACGCTAGTCTTTGGGCTGAAAAGACGCCAGACTTCTGGCGCAGCCCCGTTTATACATGTCCCCCTTAGGTGTCAAAGGGGCCCCAATCAATGGTCCTTTATAGGATTTAGGCCAGGTAAAGGGAGTAAACAATGCTGGGGGGTTTATTGTAAGGAGTGAAGTCTTTAGATTTGCCACTGGCCTTCCCAAGAAAACCCTGGGGTTTGGGTTTATTTTCATTGCCCCAAAAGGGGCCGTGTTTTGGGTGTCCCTTCAAGGGGGTTAACTTTTTGGGTTTACATGTCAGGGAAACCCAAAACCTTGCGCAGAGTGGTTGTGTGGCCTGCCGCTTTTGGATTAGGTCTGTAGTATTTTAGCCTTGTAGGTGGATAGCTTGATGTTATTGGTGTGGGCTGTCTCCAAGGATTATGGGACAGTGTGTATTGTCGTTCAAGGGTTTGCCCTTTTTTTCCCAAAAATTACCCCAAAAAACCGGGTTTTGTAAGGGTTTGCGGGGACTTGGGGATTTGGGGCAGCCTCTTGGGTGTGGAAGGGGGGTTCCCCGGACCCGGGGGGGGGGAAGGGGGGGGAGGGGGATTTTGGTTTTTTTTTTTTTTTTAAATTTTAAAAAAAAAAGGGGGTTTTTTTGGGGGAAAACTCAACCCCCGGGGGGTTTTTTTCCCCCCCAAAAAAAAAAAAAAATTTTAAAAAAAGGCCTTTTTTTAAAAAAAATTTTCCCCTTTTTTTTTCCCCCCCGGGAGGGGGTTTGGGGAAAATCCCCCTTTTAAAAATTTTTTCCCCCCCAAAACCCCCCCCCCCCTTTTTCCCCCCCCCCCTAGTGGGCCCCTTTCCCGCCCTTTTCCCCCCCCCCCCAAAAAGGGGTTAAAAAGGGGGTTTTTTGGGAAAAAATTTTTTTTTTTTTTTTCCCTTTTTCCCCCCCCAAAAATTTTTTTTTTCCCCCCCCAAAAAAAAAACCCCCTTTTTTTTGGGGGCCCCTTTTTTTTTATTTTTGGGGGGAAAAAATTTTTTTTTTTTTTTGGGGGGTGGTTTTTTTTTTTAAAATTTTTTAAAAAAAGGGGGGGGGCCCCCATTTTTTAAAAAAACCCGGGGGAAAAAAAAACCCCCTTTTTTTCGGGGTCCTTGCCCCGGTTCCTAGGGGGGAAACCCAAGGGGCGGGGGGAAAAAGGGGAGGAAAAAAGGGAATTTGGGATTATGTTCTTTATTCTGTTTTGTTAATATGAATTAAGGTGCCAAGTGCATTGGGTCCTTTCTTTTGGGGTTGCAGGGCAGTCAAAACCTTTAAAAAGGGGTTTTTTTCCCCCTAAAAAAGGATTGCTTTTTTTATTAAAGTTTCTTGAAAAACAATCATTTTTTAATAAAAACCCCATTAACAGTTTTCCCTTCCTTTTCTGAAAAACCCCTTTTTTATGGGTTTGCATCGTTCCTCATTTTCGCAAATGGGCTACAGACCTTTTAACTCTCCTGTTTGGGTTTCCGGGCACTGGTTTCTATAGTTACAAAACCTGGCTTCTACTGAGCCTAGTAGGAGCCAGAAAAAAACAGCCCTGAATTCAAAGTAAAAACCAAGAAAAGGACTGGGGTTTGTGATAAAAATTAAATTTTTAGTGAGACAACCCCTTTAAGTGCCGTTTGAAGCTTCTGCTACAATCAAGTTGCAGTGTCTCCTTGTATATTGTAACGGTCAAGCTTTGTCCTCACTGTGCACATTCAAACTGCTAAATTTATTGTCCAAGTTCTTAAAAAAAAAGAGAAACCTTGTTCTTCATTCAGAGGGGAACACTCAGAGTTCTAATTACTTGAATGAAGGAGCAAAATTTAAAATGGAAACGTTAAAGCCCCAACTGTGGTTTAAATCTACAGTTGGGGTCCCTGTACAAAAAACCCTTTTCAAAAAAAATTTTTATAATTTTGCCTCATTTCACCAGGCCTTGGGGTCAGGGGCAAAACCCATTCGCAATCTTTCAAGTTGGACAAGGGGGGATTGAAAACAAATTCAGCTTTATCCCAAACCCCCTCCAAAAATATTTTTAAAAAATTAATTTTATGTAATCTTAAAAAATATATATATATATTAAAATTTTATTGTTTTTTTTATTTAAAATTATATATATAATAAAATTATTCCCCAAAAATATAAAAAAAAAAAAAACGGAAAAATTTTCTGATCCCCCACTTAGTCAACTGTTTTTAACAATGCGCTTTTTATATCTGGTTTTAGTAATTTCTCAAGATGCTCGTTACGTAGATAAATCTGTCCCTTTTGGATTTTTTCCCTCCCAAAAATTAATTTTTTTTAATATGTATCAGGGGTTTTCAGATTTCAATGGTTTTAACTACTCGTAATATAGAATATTTTTATTTTGCACAGCTTTTTTCTTTTTTTCATTGGTGTTGAAATGGGAAAATTTTGGAAAAATTTTTTTTTATATTTTTTTGTTTTTCAGGTTTTTTGATTTAGAACTATTTGTATGGGGAAAAAAATTTGTTTTTGACCCTTTTTTATCGTAAAGGGCAGTAAAACTTTATGGGCCAAAAGGGTGGGCTTCCAAAAATCGAATTTAAATTTTATTTAAATTTAGGGCCCGTTTAAAAAAAAAAATGATGGGCTGTAAGCATTCTGGAGACTTTCACCATGACTTTCTTTTATGGCAATCCAATGAGTGACCTCAACCTTGAAAATGTGCATCAAGATCAACATGGAACTCCACATCTCGTTGCAGGTTTTTGGTTTGGATTTCAAGTAGGTTCCACTGCATCATTTTAACATGGTGTCCCTTATTGATGTGTGATTGAAAGGGGTTAATCTGCATCCAAAATGGCGGCAAAACGTAGAGTAATAGACGGCAGACACCCAACATTACGCCTGAATTTCTGCTACGTAGTCTACAGTATATTTTTCTAATGGAAGAATTTGCCATGTGAAAATAGCCTTGTATTCATGGTTTGTCCAAGAAGACTATAAATCTTTTCATTCCTGTTAATTGAGATCACTTGGCAAACAGGTTCAGTAGATCTAGGTGACCTATATGCAGAACTGGAGATAGGGCAACTATTCAGTTTGCGGCCCTACATGTAAATACTTTGACCTAGACAGTGGCTTGTTTGCACCCTCTCTGGAAGCTAGATTCTGGGGCATGGGCATTGTCTGCTATTTCCTTGCTGTAAGTGGTAAACATAGGAAATACACCCATGGCTGCCATAAGAAATTTTAGGGCCCCTTACAACTGAACAGTCTGGGTGCCTTGTTCATAATAATTCCTATTGTGCACCATATTAGTTGTCCCCATTTTCTGAAAAAATGTTTAGGACCCCTGAGAGAAGTACTACCTTGAATACACCTAAAGCTAGGGTCAAGTGAATGACCCTATAACGTCTTTCATGGCTCCTTACACATTGGTCTATACTAGAGTTTCTAGTCTAAGGTTGCTTTCAGTAACCCGGCATAGACCCAATCATGCAAGCTACTGAGTCAGTAGGCTACCAGTGAATGAGGTTACTGCTTTCCCGGCCTTGGACTCGGCAGTAGTGAGGCATTGACTTTTGCAGTATATAACGTCTATTTTAGATGAGAAAATCTTGGGCTTCAGAATAAACAAATGTTCTTAACTTCACTGCCGACTCTTAATGAAGCAAACATTATTCACATCATTGAGCATCCATATTCAGTTTTCTCAGGGACTAACTTGAGTGGCAATACAGAAAGGTCACGCTTGATTTAGAGACAAAATACTTAAATAGGAAGAGTGTTTTAAGGACATGACAGAGGTGATTGTTTCTCGATTGTAGGCTGTAAAATGGTGTTGAGAGGATAATGTATTCTAGGATGTATGGTACTTAAAAGGGTGTAAAAATATTTGGTTTTGTGTTGAGAACCATAACTTTTTTTTGATTTTTCATTGACCAAGCTGTTTGAGGACTTTGTTCTTTGCTGGATTAACTGTAGTCATTGGTGTCATCATGTCACGCATATACATTTTTGATCACTCTTTATTCCATTTTTTGGGGGAGGATGATCCAAAAAAACAGAAATTTGGGCTTTTTTGTTCATGGAAATCCAATGCCATTATGCAATCATGGTGCTGGGCCACTAATGGAGTAACAGAGGGAGCATCCTAACCCTCATAGACTTATGATTGCCACCTGTGGCCCAGAAGTTCTAGTGGATGGGCTGATGGTCAAGGAGTTGTCCGGAAATCCAAAAAAGAGATGCTCTTTGGCTTTCGAAGTTATCGGTTTTCATTACAGTATAGGTTAATCAGTCACCCAGGTCCATGATCTAGATGATTTCCCAGTCTTTGGCTTTTGTCCAGCTGAATGGCAGTCATAAAGCCACAAGGACAAGGTTGTCTCAGACATAAAGCAAATAAAATAACAAGAAAAAAAGATTAAAAAATAGATGAAACTGGAGATGTCTCCTAATGAAGCGGTGATGATTAAAGCAAAGCATTGAGCTCACAAAGGCAGTAGATGGCCAGTGTTGGGAAGCCATAGTTTGCCCTTGCATATGTCTAAGTTTGACTATCTGATGATGATAGGCGTTATAGACCAAAGGGTTTGGTAATAAATCATTGTTGATATTGACGGCAGCTAATTTATGCTTTCACAGTATGTGTTTTTCATTCATTTTAGGAGACCATGTGGTATTGAGTAACACATTCAACCATCGTCAATCAACATGTCGACCTACATGCACAAGGAATTTTCTCAGTTGCAGCCAATGCAGCATATTGGACACCCAAAAGCGGATATCAAAAGTTCTCCATCTGGTCTAGCGTCTGCTCTTGAGTTCAGTGGCAGTCAGAACCTCATGCCAGTTGACCAGAGTCCAGTATACATTCCTTCTTCATACATGGATAACCGGCATGATTACTCCTCTTTGGCGTTCTGCAGCCCGTCCGTCATAAACTACAATATCCCTGGAAATTCTAGTGATTCAGAGAGCTCTGTAATGAGACAGACCATGAGTCCAAGTGTACTATGGACCGCTCCAGACCATATGTCTCCTGTGACTTTACATTGCCAGTCTTCACTCTTATATGCCGAGCCACCCAGGAGTCCATGGTTTGAATCCAAACCAGAAGAACACCTACAGCCAATTAACCGGTGAGAATCGGCCTCTGGGGACAATATGTTGGTATACTAAGTAGCTAAAACGTTTTACTTTTAATACATTTACTTAAAAAAAAAATGCTCTCCAATATAAATAGTATATACTTAATGACAAATGTCACTTCACAGGAATCGGTGCTTAATAGAGAGCAACTGGAACCATTAGTATTGTTTACTCATGTATCCTGGGTCATAATCCATTAGATCCAAAGAGATTCAAAGCTGAAGTCCAGTTCTCTTTGAAGAGTCCAGGCTTAAACTAAGTACTGCTTGCACAAACAACGTGTGGAAACCATAACCTGAAGCAGCACCACTCCTTTCTGCCTTTTGGCATTACAGTTCAATGCATATTCTTGACAATGTCCTGATATAAATTTTCCTTTACAATCCTAGAACAGTGGTCGCACCTAAAGACGCTGTTTATGTATTTATTAATTGAAATGGATGGAACCTCAGAGGTGCTCTACATCCCTGTTGGGTCTCCAAATTATCCTAGGATATAAAGGTGCAGCACCGAGAAAGAAATCACACAATGCTTTGCTGGACTGAATACACTTTCTGTCTTTATTCTCAAAATGGCAGGCTTTATACTCTTATGTTAGAGAGATAAGGAAGCATCACATGGGCATAGCTGTTGGTCTGTGATTGGTTACATCCTTATTTGGGGTATACTCTCTTTAGCTAAGGAATGTCCGAACATTGAGTGTAGTCCCAGAAGGAAACGCTATCTTGGATTATATGGCAGTTATCTCTATAAGCATAATATGTAGCGGCCATTTTAGAAACAGATTCGAAAAAAGTTATATAGGCAGCTTTTACGTGCCATGTACAAAGGCATACATGGTGTTATACTAACTAACATTAAAATGGAGACACAAGGGATCCCACATATAACACCTTT
The DNA here is from genome assembly GCA_025379985.1 of Phyllomedusa bahiana. NCBI lineage: Eukaryota > Metazoa > Chordata > Amphibia > Anura > Hylidae > Phyllomedusa > Phyllomedusa bahiana. The sequence goes on from JAODAL010006975.1 coordinate 106,482, forward strand.
GTTCCCATCCACAACATTACTATATCCTGAGAAAATAAGTTTCTTTTCACTTGTTAATGTTTAATGTTGATTCTGATTTTTTTTTTTGCATGAAAATTTTTGCTCTTCATGATTTTAGATGGAGGTGTCCGAAAACAAAAATGGAGGTTGGCAAAACCATGTTATCAGTATGGACACCCCTTTACACAAGTTATTGTTATTATTATTTTAGTTATATAGCGCTAGTCCTTGTCCCCATTGGATCTCACAATCTAAATCCCACCTTAACCTGCCTGTTTCTTTTTGGAGTGCTGGAGGAAACCAGAGTACGAGGAGAAAATCCAGACTCCATGTTGTTCTTGGTAGGATTTGAACCTAGGGCTGCAAGGCGAGTGCTAACCCTGAGCCACAATGCTCAGTGGTGAGCACTGGGTTTAGGTATAAATTTGGATCGAATATACTCAAGATAGGCAGCATTAGACCACTGTCGACAGCTGAGGGTCTTGTTCTTCATTGTGCTGCTGGTATACATCACTTCTTCTGCAGTCCCCACTAAATTCGTCAAAGTAAACAAATGATAGGTTTCCGTTAGGTCAGCAGATACATTGCACTACTTCCAAAGTTTCCAGACTGATATTGGCACAGGAGCACCTTCCTTGGTCACGCCTAACTTGGCAGATGTTTTCTGAACTTTGGACCAAAAAGAACCCTGTTTTGCTGGAGAAGTCACTTGAGAAACAGGAAAAAGACGTTACAGATACACAGCAAGGAGTCGAAGGGTTTGACTAGAGTAAGGTGTTGGTGGCATTTCTGTTGACCTTCTAGATTGCATTGCCCAGGAGACCTGGTTCCTCCTAACTTTACTTTTCTTGCAGAGAGACCATGAAGAGAAAGTCTATAGGAGCAGAATGCACAAACCCTGTCGGAAATCACCCCGGTTCTAAGAGAGACACCCACTACTGTGCTGTGTGCAGCGACTACGCCTCTGGCTACCACTATGGGGTCAGCTCTTGTGAAGGCTGCAAGGCTTTCTTCAAGAGAAGCATTCAAGGTCTGTTCCTGCTTTGTATTCCTGTAAATATTCAGCGCTGAGGTTGATTTAGGACATTTTATTCCTGAGTCAAGTGTTCCTCTGTGATTAATGTATTCAGATTATTAGTAATGCTTAATAATAATTTGTGTTTGGTGACTGTTTCTCGCGTTGTGTGAAAATCGGTAAAAGGCTAGGTTATTCTCCTATCGCTGAAGTTCGGATAAAGTTATGGGTTAGAAGGTTTCTCTTGCTGAAATTGAAACCATTTTAGTTCTAAATAAGGTAATTCCAGTTAACCAAATAATTAGCTGTAATTGGCAAAAATTTTCATATTACCTTTATAATGGGTAATAGGCATAGGCCGAAGGTTAGCCTCAATCGCTAACTCCTAGGGTGCAATAAGACTTAGGCAAGGGGGTTACATAATCTTCAACATAGGTAACAAAGTCCATTTACATGATGAACATGTTGGGGCATATTAATCAATACTGTCTAAGGGTATGTTCACACTGCTTATTTTGGGGCGCATTTCGTTGCGTATTTCACGGCGTACTGCGCTTAATACGTGGTGAAATGTGCCCCATAATTATGGTAATCTACAGCTCTCATAGAGAACTATGGATTACGCCTCCTCTCCCCGGGCGTACAATACGATCGTATTGTACGCGCGAGGAGATAAGTGACCTGTCAATTACTTGCGGCGAATACGCGCCGCGAGCAATGCATGAACATACCCTAACTCTTAGATGCTGTAAAGTTAGACTAGACGGTCCAGCAATGCGCCACATGTATCAGTGTTGATTAATCTGCCACATATTAGAACTGTCTAGTCTAATTTATTACCTTTTCTAAGTTGGCTTACTTTATGCAACCAGCTGTGCCAAAATTTTGGCCACTTTTTTTGGTGCACCATGTCACATGCCAAGCCATGCCCCTTTTGCTGAGGCCATGCCCCTTTTGCTGAGGCCATGCTCCTTTTGCGTACGAGAAGCCGAAGTGTCTAGAAACTGTCTAAATGAGGTGTAAAGCAGGTGCGACATTATTTTTCACGCAACTGCCTTAATAAATGTGTCCCATTTTATCTTTTACTAGCTGATTTTCTAGACAAGGCTATACTAGTATAGGGTATACTAGAAGATAAAGCGAATATTCTGTGTATTCCGGTAATGACTATATATTTATCGTGGTAATGTTCGATGAATTAAATTCTGGCAACTCACCCTACAGAGTGCTGCTGTTTTATAGATTTAACTATAAATGCTTAAATGGGTTTTGCCATTGCGTTAAATATTCTCTGGGACCAGCTTGTAGCCCACTATGAGCCGGCCTCAGAGAATGGGGAGATGGCTCTCTGCTATTCATTTCTATGGGAGTTCCAAACGTACCCAAGCACACTCAGATATATTCAGGACTTTCATAGAGATAAATGAGGGAGAACTGTGCAAGCATGGCAATCTCCCCACTCTCTGAGGCCAGCTGGCAGTAAACTATGAGCTAGTCTCAGAGCAGGTTTGACGAGGAGGCAAAACCCCTTTAAGAACACAGGGGTGTAGCTGAGGTAACAGTAGAACCCACTCCCTGTTGTCTGAGGGGTGCCTAAAAGACATTCAGCCACATAAGCATCACCAGTGTAATAACTTATACATAGAAGCTGGAGGCCTTTGTTAAAGAGTTTGCATTGGGGCCCAGGAGCTTTGTGAACCTTAGCATAATCTCCTCTTCCTTTTGGCCATTTACCCTCAGTATATGTAGGGTAGTTATCTGATATTGTGTTCTTTTTCTCTTGGGTGGCTTATTTGCCTATAATTTACAATTAGTCTTTCCTTGCTGTGATCTGAAATCATCCCACCGTCCTCATAATGACATGGTGGTGGGCTAATCCGAAAAATCCAAGCTGCAGTCTAAGGAATAAGGTTGAGACAAAAAAGCAGCCTGAGGCTTTGTTGAGATAGGTGCTTGATTTTAGATCACCTCTAGGCTTGGACTGGCCAAGATGGGAACACGAAGAAACCCCCAGTGATGAATCGGAGGGTGCTTTTCAGAGACTCTGCCGGTGGGCCCCCACAATAGACTCTGCCGGTGGGCCCCGACAATAGACTCTGCCGGTGGGCCCCGACAATAGACTCTGCCGGTGGGCCCCGACAATAGACTCTGCCGGTGGGCCCCCACAATAGACTCTGCCGGAGGGCCCCCACAATAGACTCTGCCGGTGGGCCCCCACAATAGACTCTGCCGGTGGGCCCCCACAATAGACTCTGCCGGTGGGCCCCCACAATAGACTCTGCCAGTGGGCCCCCACAATAGACTCTGCCGGTGGGCCCCCACAATCCAGTTTGGGGGTGGACTGTGGGCACCCTACACTGACCTGCCACCAGGCAATGAAACTAATGGGCAAACGTTGCTTATAATTGTGTGTTGTTGGCCTTCTCTGGCAGTGGTGTATGGTGTATGTATGATTTATAGTGGGACTACTGTGCTTAATTATCAATATCTACAGTACTAATACAACTGGAAGTGATAATTTGATACTCGGCTGGTTATTTGCATTCATCCAATGTGTAAGGCAGTCCTGCACTAGAAGATGTGTCTTGCACTTTAAAAGCTCTGGCAGTGAAACCTTTGGAAAGGGCAGAAGAGATGACATTATCTGTAGTTAGTGTTTCTCTGAAGAGTGACTGCAGCGGGTAGAAATACCTGAATTTCGCTGAACTTCCAAGAGCTGTAATTAGCAACATCATGGCCTGGTTTAGACTTTATACTGGAACATCTGAAATCATCGAGACGATTCTCCTGTCAGTTCAGACATTGTCCTTTGTGCTAAAAAAAACATTAGGATGCTGGCCAAATCCCGTTGCAGCAATTCTTTCCGTTTTTTTTTTTTTTTTTTTAAAGCCTCCCCTCACCAATCCTTGTCCAGAAATAGACAGTGCACACCAGCTATTGCATTGTCAAATAAGATATTTTAAAGGGGTGGTCTAATTTAGACAGCCCTATTACAGTATATTAAGCTGATAGAGAAACCGCCCTAACCAAGGTCACCAACAACCTAGCAACTGCTAAAGCCTCATGCCACTACTCTGTGCTTCTCCTCTTAGACCTGTCCTCTGCCTTTGACACTGTCGACCATTCCCTCCTGCTACAAATCCTCTCCTCCCCCTGGGATCACGAACTTGCCCCCTTTCCTTGATCTCCTCGTACCTCACTGATCGGACTTTCAGCGTCTCTCATTCTCGCTCCACCTCCTCCTCTCGCCCTCTCTCTGTTGGTGTCCCCCAGAGGTCAGTCCTGGGTCCTTTACTCTTCTCTATCTACACTCTTGGCCTCGGTCAGCTCATAGCCTCACACGGCTTTCATTACCACCTATACGATGATGACACCCAACTCTACATCTCCGGCCCAGATGTCACTTCTCTTCTCTCCCGGATCCCTGACTGTCTGTCCTCCATTTCTACCTTTTTCTCCTCCCGTCTCCTAAAACTAAATGTGGAGAAAACAGAACTCATCATCTTTCCACCGTCCCCTCCATCCCTCCACCTGATCTCTCTATCACTATCGACGGCTCTACACTCTCACCAGCACCACAGGTCCGCTGCCTTTTGGTAATCCTCGACTCTAATCTGTCCTTCAAACCACACATCCAAACCTTCACCTCTGCCTGCCGCCTCCACCTGAAAAGCATCTCTCGCATCCGCCCATTCCTCAACTATGACACTACAAAAATGCTGGTCCATGCTCTTGTCATCTTCCGCCTAGACTACTGCAACATCCTTCTCTGTGGCCTCCCATCTAGCACTCCCCCTTTTCCATCCTCTCTCCCCGTCTTACCCCTCTCTGCCTCTCTCCCCTCTGCCAATCCCTTCACTGGCTTCCCATTGCCCAGCGAATTCATTTCAAGTTACTAACCATGACCTACAAGGCTCTCCATGACCTCTCCCCTCCATACATCTCTGCCTTAATCTCCAGATATCTCCCCTCAAGAAATCTCCGCTCCTCACAGGATCTTCTTTTGTGTTCTTCTCTTATCAGCTCCTCACATAACCGTCTCCAAGACTTCTCTCGTGCTTCCTCCACACTCTGGAACGCACTGCCCCAACATTTCAGACTCTCTTCCACTCTCACCAGCTTCAAAAGCAACCTGAAAACCCATTTCTTCAGGATTGCCTATAACCCACAATAACCCTGCTGCCACTGTACTACCCCTCATACATGTCTGCCCCTCACCTCCCGTCTCTTCCCTCCTCCTTGTAGATTGTAAGCCCTCGCGGGCAGGGTCCTCTCTCCCTCTGTTGTGCCAGTTGTAAGTCATTCATTGTTATTTTTGTACTCATTTGACTTATGTATGTAACCCCCCTCGAATGTACAGCGCCATGGAATCAATGGCACTTTAAAATAAATGATACTAATAATAATAGAGTGAGGATTCCTATTCAGGGCTGGTAATCCATGGCAAGCATACTATTAACGCATAAATATGTAGAGCAGCAGCGTTCAGGACTCTTACGTAAATGGACTGGAAAGTTTCTTTTTACTCCACAAGTGCTGGACTATATGCTATGTTGATCTGTGTGCTTTTATGTGATTATATCCATAGAGCAAGCAGGTTTAAAGGGGTTGTCTCACTACAAAGATTCGCTTTCAACATGTTGGGATCACTAAATAAAGATGTTTTCCAAATATATATTACGTTGTTAATTTTTTTTTTTAAGGAGCTACAAGTGATTTTATCACCTTCTGTGCTCTCTCTGGTTCCCCAAGTGACCGACCTGTGTACTTATCCCCCCTGCTGTTTGTTCTATCTGATAGCAGGGAGTGAGGTCATCACACAGGTTGCACAGTACAGAACTCCGGACAGTGAGAGCTTGTGTTTTATTTGATCTTTCAGACAAAAGCCAGCAATTACTGCTGTTTACTTTACCTCAGAAGCTTCCCTGGTCCTGACAGCATGAGATTTATCTAATTAGCAGAGGTCTGAATACACAGAGCTCATATGCTAATTAGAGACAGCTTGACCAGGAAGTGACAGAGCAAAGCAGCATTATTTCATTCATGCATCCTATGAAACTTTGAGATGAGACAACCCCTTTAAGCTCATGGCGTCCAGCATATCATGTTGGGGTGGTGACCAAATCCTCATCCGACCAACAACAGAATCACCGGAAATTAGCAAGTCTTAGGGATGGGTGGAAGGACCTTGTGAATTCTTCAGGAATATGTAAGAAGCAGCCCAGATGGTTGATGAGGGTTCTAGCTGTGACCACCAAGGTAATAGCTCAACAAGGAACCATGGAGAATAATCTAACTTGCTACAATGCAAGATGGCTTTCTTCAATGAAGTACTCGCTGTTTTGGAGGATACAAAATTGTATACAGGTTACAGATGCTCAGTTGGTCTCTCGAAGAGGCACCGTCTTTAGCTGCAGCTGTTGAACAGACTGATGGTTTTGGCTGTGACTCTGAAGTACACGCAGTCTCTCTTGATCACTTTTGGTAACTGTTATGTGGGGAGGCGTCACCTGCTCCAGTCACTGCCCATTCACCACTGCTCGCTCCTTTTGTCAACCCATCTCCTACTGTTTCAGCAGTGTCCCTTGCTCCTGGCCTGGAGAACATGTGGCGCCCTTCTTGGCGTTGCTGCCCAGCAGTAAGTTTTTACAGGTCAGGAATTTTAGACTTCATGCCAGGAAATCATAAAGTGTGCCAGCTATCCAGCTCAAGAACCAAGAACCATGGCATGAAACCCACCTGGTTTTATAGGCTTCTATCCCAAAATGGTGACATGTGCATAGCATCATCTTTCTATAGCCTTCCACAGGTCTTCCTACCCAAGCCTTTGCATGTACACCCAACAGCACAGCTACAGGGGCAGTAATTAATTGGTGCTGTCCTGCTAACCACCAGTCGCCCTCGAACAGGTAATTTTGGATGCAAGAAACTTATTTTTGAGTTCCACCCCCTGTCTTTATAGTTCATCTGCTACTAGTGTAACTACTGTGGGGTTTATTTCTACTTTTTTTTTTTTTTTTGTATACAAAGATTTGTCAGCCATAGCAATCATAGTTACATAGTTTATAAGGCTGAAAAAAGAAAGACGTCCATCCAGTTCAGCCTATTTTGCTAAAGTGTTGATCCAGAGGAAGGCAAAAAAACCCAATGAGGTAGAAGACAGTTGTCCTCATTTTAGAGAAAAAATTCCTTCCCAACTCCAATCTGGCAATCAGAATAAATCCCTGGATCAACGACCCCTCTCCAGAATCCTAATCGTTAGTGAAGTCTACTTGCCTCTTGCCCCTTCTGTGTGGTGTGCCCAAATACAGCTTACTTGGACAGATAAACTGGTGAAAATCAGTAAATGACATAATGGACTGACTGAAAACCTTGGCAATTGGGCAAATCTTATAATTTTATTCAGCTTTGTGCTTTGATGTATTAGGGTCCTGGTGATTTAGCTTTTACACTGTTGTTTTTTTTTCTTGTAGGACACAACGATTACATCTGCCCTGCCACAAACCAGTGCACAATCGACAAAAACAGGCGCAAGAGCTGCCAAGCGTGTCGCCTGCGCAAGTGCTTTGAAGTGGGGATGATGAAATGTGGTGAGGCTTTTCTTTTGTATTGTGTATTCACAATCTTGCATATTTTAAGAATGTAAATTTCAGGGAAAAACTGTATTAAATCTCTTTGATGTACTTTCTCCATTGTGGCTTTTGTTTTAGACATTACAAAACCCAAGGTGGTAGGCTGTACTGACTCCTGATTGGTCACTTCCTTTTTACTATTAAGTGGCAAAAATCTATGCACCTCCCCTATCTAGCAGAACTATATTTTTTAGAAAGCAAGGGATTGAGGAATGGGTCCAAGCATCTTGGACAAGAAATAAACATCAGTTCCTTCTGTCCTGTGTACCAAAACCCTGCACCACAATGGTGGTCTAGCTTGATATTTGTTATGGGACCACTATATTTGATCCGTGTATACCAGTGTGGCCTAGAAGTGGCAATGATTATGGTTATGATTCTTAACTCCCAATAGGTAAAATCAATCATTTCACTTTCTTCCCCTTTCATTTGCATGTGCAGAGTCAAGGCCTCTACAACCTTTCCATTGTGCTAGTCCTATACCAAAGTTCTCTAAACTGTCTTAAAGGGGTTTTGCCATTGTGCAGATTCCCTTCTGAGGCCAGCTTGTAGCTTCCTCTGAGCCAGTCTTAGAGAACAGGGAAATAGCCACACTTGCACAGCTCTCCTCTGTTCATGTCTATGGCATTTCCGAATGTACCTGAGTACACGCTCTCTCTTTCCTATATTCAGAACTCCCATAGGAATGAACAGGGAGAACTGCGCAAGTGTAGGCATATCCCCATTCTCTGAGGCGGACTCGTAGCTACTTTCGAGCTGGCCTCAGAAGGGATTTTGCAGAGTGGCAAAACCCCCTTTTAGACACTTTACTTAAAAACCTAAAACTGTTTTTGTTCTGCCCTCTTCCTCCAGATCTTCTTGGCCTCATAATATTGTACAAAGAATATTTTTTGCACCTCTAGTTTTTCAAACATCTGTATGCTTTGTTTTTGTGACCAGGAACCAGGCGTGAACGCTGTGGGTACCGTATCATACGGCATCGTCGTCACTCGGAGGAACAGATGCATGGTTTTGGAAAAAACAGAAAAGTTATTGAAACTATAGGGCGGGTAAAAGAAGTTCTTCCCTGCTCCATGGGACCGGAACAGTTTGTTTTATCTCTTATTGAAGCTGAACCACCAAACGTTCTACTAATGAACCGTCCCTGTAAACCCTTCACCGAGGCTTCCATGATGATGTCATTAACAAAGCTCGCTGACAAGGAGCTGGTTCACATGATCGCTTGGGCCAAGAAGATCCCAGGTACAAACTTCCTCCTTAGACAAGCTCTATGACATTGGGATTTTATAATATTACTGAAACTTGGTACTGGGGTTAAGATTCTATCACTGGCAGTAAATGGGTTATTCCCAAATAATGTCCTATAATGTCATACTACCTGAAAGTGGTGCATGAGCTAGAAAAGGTACAGTATCTGGTGGTTACTTGCTATAACTACCTTATGAGATGTTTGCATAGCTCTTATTTCCCTCCATGTTGGCACTACTGTGAAATTGAGGTGTATCATGGGAATGGGTTCGGGCTAAACAAAAACCGTTTGCTTTTGCTATTTCTTCCTCTGCATCTTTGCAGTCAGTGGGATGAACAGTATGGTGCCCATGTAGATCTGTTAACTGTTTCAGGGCCCCATACAGCCAAATCAAATGGGCCCCCATCCATTACTAGTTCCTATTTTTTAACATATCAGTGGGCCCCTTTTTGATTAAGGCCCCCGACAGAAGTACTGCTCGTACTGCCCTATTGGCACCCCTGCATGTAGATAAAAATATGAAGGAACGAAGCTAGTTTGTCTTATGGTTAGGAAAGTTACAACTATCCAACCGGACCTTGGTTGGCATTATATCGATGGCAAACTGAACCATTGGAAACTGAAAAAAAAAAAACATGAGAAGCTACATATACTAAATGTAAAAAATAATAATTTGGTTTTGCAGGTTTTGTAGAACTGAGTCTCTATGATCAAGTTCGATTATTGGAAAGTTGTTGGCTGGAGGTTCTGATGATGGGGCTGATGTGGCGCTCCATTGATCAACCTGGTAAACTTATATTTGCCCCAGATCTAACACTTGACAGGTAAGTCTTAATATAATTAACAAGAACTTCTGCATTTTCTTCATTTTTTCCACAAAGGGCCCAAAAAACCCCCGGTTCCAAAATGTTTTTGAATTTCTTCTAAACTTCATCCTGTGATTTCTTACTCAGCGATACAATTAGGGAAGGTGTGAAGCTTTGCTAGCTCCTTGTCGGCGTCAAGAACCTTACAAGAAGAAGGCTTTTTCTAGCGTAGCTTAATGCTTTTCAAGAGGGCTCAGAGGGCTTTGGTTTCCCGAAATCTAAATATCACAACTTCTTGAATGGTGCTAATGATTTACTCTACATAAGGCCTTCCAAGAAAATAATAATTCTCTTGAAGATGGGTCTAAGTTTTTTGGTATCCTTCAACTGTGCTCATTATCTTTTTAGTGAAAAATAAAACCGAGGAATGTATTAATCGAATGTAAGACATAAATACACAGGACTGAATGAGCATGTGGGAAAAACGATCCCAGCCCCTTTAATGCTTCAAAGTCCTTGGTTCTTCTTCCCAATTCTTCTCATAGGGAGACATGTCCCATTGGGGCTGCGCCTTTTTTTTGTTTTTTTTGCCCAAAAAACTGTTGCCCCGCCCTTTCTCTATTAAAAAAAAGAACTGTGTAAACCAAGACTAGGCGCATTTTACCAGTCCGACACATTTGAATGCCCTAAAGTAGGCGCATCAAATATAGAAATGATATCTATGCCATAGATTAGGCACATAAATTTATGCATGCAAGAGTCCCACGGGCGATTTTTGACACGTTCATTCATTCAGGCGCACCTTATACTCGCTTAAAGGGATTGTCTCACTACAAGGATTGCTTTTTATGTACCATGGGAATGGGTTTGGGCTAAACAAAAAACGTTTGTTTTTGTTACTTCTTCCTGTGCATCACTGCAGTCACTGGGACGAACGTTATGGTGCCCATGTAGATCTGGTAACAGTTTCAGGGCCCCATACAGCCAAATCAAATGGCCCCATCCTTTCTAGTTCCTATTTTTAACATATCCGTGGGCCCCTTTTTGATTAGGGCGCCTGACAAAAGTACTGCTCGTACTGTCATATTGGCACCTCTGCATGTCGATAAAAGTGTGAAGGAACGAAGCTAGCTTGTCTTATGGATAGGAAAGTTAAAACTAGCCAACCGGACCTTGGTTGGCATTATATCGATGGCAAACTGAACCATTGGAAGCTGGAGAAAAAAAAACATGAGAATCTATATTTTTAAATGTAAGAAAAAAATTTGGTTTTGCAGGTTTTGTAGAATTGAGTCTCTTAAAAGTTCTTTTGGAAAGTTTTTGGGCGGGAGGTTCTGATGATGGGCCTGATGTGGCGCTCCATTTATCAACCTGGTAAACTTATATTTGCCCCAGATTAAAGAGCTTGCAAAATCCTTTTCAATATGTGTCCCCTTAACATGGGCCCCCTATTTGAGTATCCCCCTTGTATGGGCGCATCAGCTCCTAGTGTATAGCTAAGACCTTTTTATCTCTCCCTCAGCCCGGCTTCTACTGCAGCCTATAAAGCCCCGTAAACACGCCCCCGAAAATTTAAAAAGAAACCAAGAAAACAGGTCTGAGGTAAGGGAATCTGTAGGAACAACCCCTTTAATGTGCCTGAAATCTGGCACGGCGGGGCCCTCTTTTCCAGCATGTTGCCCATAGTGTCTTAGCCTCATAATTGATTTGCCATTAACTATAAAGTCTAAAACCCAAAAAAACGACTGAAGACAAGAGCGCTTTTTTCAGCAATTGGAAAGGGGATGGTTTGGGATATGTCGCCAATGTCAAAAATAAAGATAACCCTTAAAGTTATGTTTTGGAATACGACTAAGAAGGTATTATTGGTGGGGGTCCATGAAGCAGGACAACATGTTATTGTTTAATAAAAAAGGAAATGGAATCCAACCCCGGTTTTTAGAAATTCAGGTTAGTTTTGGGGAGCTCCTAAAAGCTTATAAAATTTATATTACATACTTGTTGACCTGAATCCTGCCCTCAACACAAATGTGTGTCTCAATGGGAGACTTTCCCTTGGGGATCAATTCTTACGAAAGGGAAACTTTCTGGAGATATGCCCATAACACCTCAATCTGTGTTGCTACCAAGAATCAATAGAAGATCCTTTACCTTTGGTACCATACCCCTTCCCTCCTTCATAAATGGAATTCTGCTGTTCCAGAAATCTGGTGGATGTGCCAAAATAGGGGAGGCACGTTATTTTATATTTTCTGGGACTGTAGTCTACTGTACCCCTTTTGGTGTGAGGTGAGGGATTTGGTTTTAGATACCCCGGGGTGTAAACTTTTCCGCACCCCAAAAGTGTTTCTGTTAAATCTCTCGGCTCAGCCTCTAAGTTCTAGAATCTGACAGCTACTATTACTTATACTTAGGCGATGTTCACACGGCTTATTTGGACGTGGTTTTGGAGCTTTTCCTCTCCCTAAACCTCGTCCAAAACGCCCCCATTCTTTTAATTGATTCCTATGTAACACCCGTTTTTTACCCCGGGTTTTTCCCTTTTTTGGGAAGCACGAAAAAGAAGTGCTGTCAATTCTTAAACGTTTTTTAGGCACGGTTTTAGGCCGTGGTTTTTGTCCTGGCTATTTATTTGTATGGGTGAAAACCTCATCCAGAACCTCACCGAGAAATGCCTCTAAAACCTCTTCTGAAGAACCCGCTTTTAAAGCGAGGTTTTTGGGTGAATTTTGGGAGGGAAACGCTAAAAATAGGCCCAAAACCATTCAAAATAGGCTGTGAACAGGCCTTACAACAGCTAATGTTTGGGGGCCCATCGTTGGAAGAGGGCATCTCTCCCTGCTAATGGATCTACAAAAATTGAAGAAGTGAGGGGAATGGATATCTTCAGCTTGCCAACAATGGGCTGGATGCTTTTTCTCGGTTTGGTTCCTTGGGGCCCGTTCTCCCCTAAAAATGAGGGTCATGGCCCTCCCCTTTCTATTTTCTAGAGAAAACAACCCTACGGTTACTCCCTCTGCCTGCCCTTTTTTTTTTTTTTTTTTTTTGAATAACCATTTTATTGACATCCATAAAGAAAAAATTGCTTACATAATATTTTCGAAGGAACAATTAAAATACAAGCCCAATTTTGTAAAAACCCCCCCACCCCAACCCAGTGTTGCGTCATTGGTTAACCAAATTGGCCGTAATAACCAAACCCTTAAATTTAACTCCCCTCTAGTATGAAATAATGCAATACAATATTGAGCGATAATTTAAGATAATAAATGTTGGTAAAAGGATAATGAATGGTATTGAATCCCGAATGAGAAAGGATAAATGACACAGGATGCTCCGGCCCCTCTGCAACCCTGCCCCCATGTCGGATCTCAGGTTAAAGCCAAGCTTTTCCCCATAAACCCCTTTAAAGGGGGCCCTAAATCCTCGCAAGTTTCCCGACTTTGCCCAATATGTCTAAAAAAGGAAGCGGGTTTCCCGTACTAGGGGGATGAGAAAATTTGCAAAAAAGCTCTCCATTTTTTAAAAAAATTTGTTGGTCTTTCTTCTTTGCTTTTTTCCATTCCCGCCTTTCCATAAAAGGAAATGTTTTATTTTGAAAAACCATAATCGGGAGTTTTGGTTTAAACCCAAAGGGCCAAGAGCTGGCTTTCCTTGTTTAAATTTGTGATCCCCTATTCAGCTACTTTTTGGGTTTTCTCATCCCCTTTGGGAAAATTTTTTTTTCTATCTTTTAAAAACCCATGTTTTTTTTTTAAACAAAATTTCTTAAGAATTTTTATTTTATTTTTTTTTCTAAACTTTCATTATCAAGATAATTTTTTTTTTTCACTGCGGTTTTACTCGGCCACACCTAATAAAATCCCGGACATTTCGTTATATGAAAACTTCTCAGCAGTCTCCTCATAATAGGCACAGACAGACTAAATGAAAGGTGACCCTTTTATAGATAACACGGGCCCACCTTCAGCCCCCCCCCTTTCCCCCCTTGCACATTTTCTTGATAATCACGAGCATGCCTAAAAAAACTCTCCTATAGAAGTAAAGGGGCTCTTTTTTGTCACAGGCCCCCTATCCATGAAGCGTTTTAAAGCATCTTTTAAAAAAGCTTTTTTAAAAGTACTCAGCAGGTGACTCCCCCATAGTCAATACGAACAAAACAAAATTTAAAAAAAATCTACAACCAAAAAAAAAAAAGGCGAAGAAGAAAAGAATATTTGTTAGTATCTGGTTTTATTTAGTAATGGTTCATAAGATGTGGCCACCATGGTGTCTTGTCATTGCATAAGGATGGACAGGAGATGAAGAGCAAAAAAGGGCTGGATTTAAGTTTAAAAAACAAGCGAAATCCAGTTCACCTGGGCGTCAAAGTCCTCCTATCTACATTGTCATGGAGAAAATGGAGAGCAGCTACAATATCAAAAAAAAAAGAAAACCCCAACGGTAAAAACACAGCGCCCAGGAAAGGGGAAAAAAGGTTCGCCTTTTAGTCCTTATATATAAAAATTTTTTTAATCCAAATTAAAAAAAAAGTCTACACAAAAATTTAAAGACAGTTTTTGCATTACGCTTTTCGGAAAGCCTACCCCTTACTAGATAAGGAAAGTTTTTTTCCGAAAACGATAAGGATAGATTTTCCGTGTGGACGCAAAAATAGTCTTTAATTGACGATTTTTGCGTCCACACTGGAAAATCTATCCTGATGCGTTTTCGGAAAAAAACTTTCCTTACTCATAGTAAGGATAGGCTTTCCGAAAACACCCAGATCAAAAAGTCTTTTTTTATGCGTAGACTTTTTTTTTATTTTTGGGGATCTAATGTCTATATTTTTAATGGACTAAGGATGATATTAGTTTTACCAGTTCCTGGTTGCTGGAGTGTCACCGTTGGTATTTTTTTTATCAAGTAGGTGTGTGTCCTTGGGCTTGAGGTTTTTCACTACTAGCAAAATGCTATGCTTCAAAGGAAATGTGTCATCAAAAAATTAGTCATTGTTTAAGTCCCGTTTTTATGTTAAACACATTTTTTGGGAAAATTTTTGTTTTTTTTTTTTTTAAAATTTTTCATATCCTTTCAATTTTTTTTAGTAATTTTAAGTCTTCATTTTTTCCTTTGACCACTAGGCCCTTTTTGGGATGCTTCAAAAGCGCCGAGAGATCTTTACATAGCTTCATAATAGGAGATTTAAGACTGACTCATCCATTCACTTTATAGGAGGTTTTCTAGTCCTTGTGAGGGAAAAAATTCGTGTGCGGGGGGTGAAAGGGTTAACTGTGCCATCTCCTTTTGTACTGGTGGATCCTGGTTATCTATACAACTGGTGTCTCCTTTCAGTTGACCCCTTTTGTGTGAAATGACAACAACGAGAATCTTTCTGTACAGAACAGGAAGGTAAAAATATTATTGGGTTTAGGGGGCCAAAATAAAACTGGACAAGTTTTTTTTAAAAAAATTTAAAAAAATTTTAAAAAAAAAAAAAAAATTTTTTGTTGAAATAAAAATGGGGTTTAAAACCATAAGTTTTTTGATGACACATCCCTTTAAGGGGTTGAAGGGAAAAAAAAAAAAATGCCATTCTTGCCAGTTGTCCATGTCCTGGATTGAGCTCTAGTCCAGTGGATGGGACTGAGCTGCAGTACCAGACACAAGCTATGAACAAGAGGGGTGCTGTTTCTGGTTTGAAGTAGCAATGTGTTTATAATCTCCTACAAACCCCATTAAGATAAATTCAAGAAGAATAATAGAAGTTATTATTTAAGATGCTACAAGGAAAGTAGGTTCCACTTTAATAGTTCTTGCTGTTTCATTGTGACTTATGTTTCTTAATAGCCGCTGCTTGTTTACCAGACAAACATCCTATTAAATCATTTTACACTAAAAAAACAACACTTGTTAAAATCCTCACTGCCGCCGCTGCCTCCGCACGACAGCACAGTCTTCTTAAAAGTAGATTCCGTCATCCAGTCGGCAAAACCCTGAGCTCCATGTCAGAATAACCAAATCTTCAAACACTTTGGAGCCACGGAGAGAGCATGCACAAGCCAGCTCATTATTTCTTAATTTGCTCCTCAATGTACTGCAGCTTCTTCTGCATTTTGGAATATATTCCAATCTCCTTTTGAATGACTTGCAAATTACAGGTTTTTTTGTCTTTTAAGTTGAGCCGCCGTTTTCTCCTGTGATCCCTCTTGTGATTGGGAATTATGTAAAATATTCTTCGGCATTGTGTTAACAAGCGGGTCAGCGCGGATTTGGCAGCTCTTCTTTCGGTAAATATTTATTAAGAAACATCTGGGAAATCAAGGTGAAGGTTCTTATGATGAAGACGGTTACTCTTCTCAGTTTATTAGAATTTGTGGATTAAACTTTTTCTTAAAGCACTAGAACCCTCTTGTACACCTAACACAGAGGTGGGTATGCGAGTGCCGGATAGGGAGCCAGTATGATCTGTCCCTTCAAGACTAAACATTTTAGCTGGGGTTAGGGCCATGGCAAATCCTCCAATTCTTGCACACTACATTGTCCTATGGAACTGCTTTTTTTGTCCAAATATCTGAGTACTCCACAACTTACATTTGTTGGAGGGACAGTCCCTACTTTGAACTTGTGTCCTTTTGTCCTTTTTCTCTCCAAATGAGAGTTACAAAACTTTTAACTGTTCATTACCCAGGCACCCAAAACGAGCCCTCCAGGTTGGGAAACTACACTCCCACATTCCCACTGTTGTAGATTATATAAATGCATGATGGGAGTTGTAGTTTCCCAACAGCTGGAGGGCCACATCTTGAGGATGCCTGCATTAGTCATTGGGAGATGCTTAAAAATCGAAGAAAAAAACCCAAAAAATGAAACCTTGTAAACCTGTTCCTTCAAGTACCAAGGCGGGGTTTCCATTTTCCCAGCGATGGGTCACTGCACATTTTCAGTTGCCCTGGTAAGTTTTTCACCATTTCCCCCGGGATACATTTACAGCCACTGCTCCTGGTTGGCTTCTGGTATCATGTAAAGACCAAGTGGTGCCATCATTGGCATTCTCGGTGCTGGAACGAGCATGTTTACAAGGTTAAGGTTTTTTTTTTTGTTTTTTTTCTATCTTTAACCATCTACTATTGACTAACAAGTAGTTACAAAATTTTGGAAAACCCCCTTTAAATTCCCCCTTTTTTTTACGAGATAAAGTTTCACTATTCCTTTTTGTCATATTGTTTCACAAAATGTCTGCCTGGTTCCTTTCTGTATATTGGAGCCTACGTCTGATCTTATTTCGTGATTTGGTGCAATTTGGGTTTCTTAAATATTTCCATAATCAGTGAATTGTGTACTATTGTGTACATAGTTATAATATGTCAATTATTTAAGTGTGCATACAAAAAATGATCTTTTACAAACCGTGGGTGACATGTCTGAAAATTGGCATTGCCGTGGCAGTTTTTAGGTGCATTTAATCAGTGCAAAGTGCAGCTGACAGTATAAACCTTTCAAAAATCTGGCATCTGGTATACCTTGGATAGTAAACTTAGTGCGCCTAAAAAAGGGGCCCTTTTGCAAACCTTGCAAGCGTTCTTACTATGTATGTAATGCGCCTATCAAGGTGCAATTGTGTTTCGGGGTGCTTAAAATTACATACTAGGGAGTAATGCGCCTCGTAGATGCATTGTATTATGGATGCGCACAGCGCATCATTGCAGCTCTATTTAACGTGCCTTTTTAGGCACATTACAATGTGTCGTGCCCGACGTATAATGCACCTAGTTTTGGTATTTTCAGTCATTTTTATAGGGAAAAGGCTCAAAAGTTTTTGGCCGAAAAAAAACCAAAACAGGGGGCATTCATTTTTGGGGCTTTTCGCCCCCTTGTCCCTTTTGCCACAAAAATTTGTCAAGCAGGTAAACATCCAAATCCTGATGGGTTTGTAGGGAAATTTATGCTGGGCACTTTTTAGATGGCACTGGTTTGGACTGCCACCAGTCAACTTCTATGATCTGGGGTTTGGCTCAATCAATTTTTTTTGTTCCATAAAGTGTTAAAAAAAATTTTTCAAAAGTCACAGAAAAAATGGGACTTATTTTCTCAAGAAAACACAAAAAGGCCCAAATTTACAGCTTAATGGGTTTGGGTAAAGACTAAGCCCCTAGGAGGGGAAAATGCCCCTTTGCTACTTGGGAAAGATAAACAGGTTCGCTAAATTCTACAGTAGCTCACACAAACCCCCTCCCAAAGGGGGACAATTCGATATAAAAAAAGACATTGAATTTATCCCATTCACCCAGTATGCAAAAAGCTAGGGGATTTTCACAAATGCAAAAAAACCCATAAGACAGCCACTCACATGCCCTTTTGTGTAGAGGGGGGTGGTTGCTGGTATAAAACTATAAAAAAGCGATACAGGGGGGTGCCATAAATACAGATACATGTGTGCACCAAAGCTGGCTTACAGTTTACCACACATTCAAAGGAGGTCTGCCCATCTTTTTTGGGGCCCAAAAAAAAAATACAGCACCCTCGCTCCCCAGTATTTTTTTGGGAAAAAAAAAAACTTTCTGGAAAAAAAATTTAAATATGAGGTATTAATGATACAGGGGGGACGTATGCAAGCTCCCCAAGCCCCGCAAGGGCCCCCATCCTTGCAAGTCCCCACACTAACAATTTACAGAAAAAAATGGGAATTATTTACTCAAAAAAAAACTGAAAGGGTATACTTAAAGGTTAATGGCTATACTAAAACTGAATCAGTAGGAGGCAACTGGCCATTATTTCTTGGGGAAAGATAAAAAGGGGCAGCAAAAGCTGAGCATAGTCATCACCCTTCCACTAGGGGGCAATTAGATGATAAAAAAAAAACTGCACAATGAATTGATCCATTTTTCACCCGTACAGAAAAACCACATATAATAATGTTAAAAAAACAAAAAAAAAAGAAAAATGAAATTTTTTGGGAAATTTTAAAAATTGCCACGAACCTCTTTGCTTATTTGTCCATATAATCTATTCATCTCGTATACCTTAGCATTGCATGAATGTGCATTGCAGTGGCTAAATATATTCTGTGTATTTACAGGGATAAGGGAAATGGTGGGGGAAATTGGAATCTTTGATATGCGCTACAAAACTTAAGATTTAGAGATTTAAAAACTTCAACATCGAGAAACTGTGCCCGAAGGTCCCCATCCTGCTTAACTCCAGTGGTATGGGGATTTTCATATACAGCATCCCCAGGTTTCAACAGGGAAAAGGGCGTAGGGTTTTTTCTCAATTTGAATTTTTTATGTAAGTCGGGGGCGGTAATTTATTTAAAATTTAAAATCCAGAACAAAAGGGCTTTTTTTTTTTTTTTTAAAAGGCAGGGAAGGGTTTTTACATTTGTTTGCTGTCTGTGCCCCCGTTGTGGCTACTGAAATTGTTGTTCCCCAACTACTCTTGCTGTGGAACATGGAAAAAAGTGCCAGATATCCCCCAAAAATCTCCTTTGTAATAGGGGGGAAGATGAAGTTGAAACGGTGTTGTCGGGATGCCCGTATAAATTTTTTAAAAGTGTGATCGAACCGTTTTAAACCCCTATTCCCATGTATCCAATAGTGATCCAACCCTTCATTGTTTTCAAAAAGGTAGATAAGTGTTTTATCAAATTCTTTGCCCCCTTTTTTGCTTTTTTTAAAAAAATTGTTTAAAGTGAAGGAGAAATCAAAAGACAAGGGAATGGGTGGAAACACAGGGGGGCAGGACAAATTAATGCAGAACTCGCAACAGGTTAAAATAGATAAACTGAAACAAAAAATTCTCACATGAAGGCCATGTTCATACGGGTTAAAATGGGGGCGTATTTCAGCCCGTATTTGCCGTACTGTCGAAAAAACGGGGTTGAAATACGTCCCCTCAAAGCGTTAATCCCCAGTTCTCTAGAGAACATGGATTAGTCCCCCCCTCCAATACGGCAGCGGGGAGATGGGGCTGTCAATTATTCACGGGTATACGCCCAGAAAAATGAATTCTTGGGGCCGCGGGCGCTGGCACCCCCCCCCCACCCCTGCCCGCCCCGTACACCGGAGTAATTGCGGGGGGAAATACATCCCCGCAATTACACCGTTTGGGGGGAAAATTTTCATAGTTAGTACGGTTGAAAGAAAACACATGTCCATCAAGTTCAAACCAAGGGGGGGGAAAATTTTGGGGGATGGGAGGGAGACAAGGACTTTTAACCCAGCTCCCCCCGGTGAAGCCCTGAAACCCACAAGGGAAAAACCAATCTGGGTCCAGTGGAGACCCTATTTGACCCCAGGCCCACCACCAGGATCCAGAATTTTCTGGGTACATAGATTAATGTTTTTTAGTTCCAGGTACTTTTAAAACCTTTTTTAAACCTCTACGTTCCCCGCTGTGACCAGCTCTTTAGGCGCTATTCCACAATTCCGTTCTTACAGTAAGAACCTTTTTTTCCCCCTGAGATTTAAAACCTTTTTTTTTTCTAACGAAGGGAATTTTCCCCTTTTCTTTTGGGGCTTCACTTTAAATAAATTTTTCCCCCTACTTTTTGTAGGGGCCATTTATAAAATTATATAAATTAATCATGTCCCCCCAAGCCATCTTTCCAAAACCCAAATAATTTCAATTCTACAACCTCTCCTAAAAAATAAGATGCTCCATTCCCTTATAAATTTGGTTGCTCGTCTTTTTCTCTCTCTGTCCATTAATCTTTCTATAAACTGGGCCCAAATAACACAAATTTTAAGTGAAACGCACCAATGCTTTTTTACAGGGAAAATTTCATCCTGTCCCCCGAGCCAGGCTTTTTTAATAAAACGCCCAATATTTTACTTGCCTTTGAGGGGCAAGTTTCTATTTTGATCTCAAGAAGCCAATCTTTTCAACAGCGTTCTCCAAGTTTTTCTTCCTAGGACAATGATGCCTCAATTAAAAAACTCCCCAAAATGCAGAAACCCCACATTTATCCAATTTGAACAGCATTTGCCCAAGTGGATGCCCAAGCAACCAGTGTTCCAGGTCTGCTTTCAATTATACATCTTCCCCAAGATTGCACTAACCGCAGACTTTTGGGGTCATCTGCAAAAAACAAACCCTGTTTTCGATCCTTTTATTATACGTAATAAAACATTAAATAATGAGACCCAATACTGAGCCCTGCGCCCCACTCACAAACGGAGACCCCTCAAGGGAGGGGGTCATTTACCCCACTCCTGAGACGATCCAACGCCCGTTTTTTTATCCAATTACACACTGTTATCTCTAACCCCAAAAATTCTAGTTTACCCAACAAACTTATGCGGGACATGTCAAAAGCCTTTTCAAAGTTTTAAAAACACAATATAAAAAAAGGCCCCCTATCCAGACTTCTCTCACCTCTTCATAAAAAAAATCAATTTGGCTGACAGTTTTGTCCTTAGTAAAAATCCAGCTGGCAATCCTAATAAAATTGTGTTTGTCAACAACTCCCGTATATAGTCCCCTTATGAGCCCTTCAAAAATTTTTCCCACAACGATGTTTAAAATTATGGTTATAATTACCTGGGCAAATTGGAACTTTTTTGAAATGGGGAAACATTTGCCTTGCGCCCGTCTCCTGGACTAACCATCCCCCGGAATCTCAAAAAAACAGTACGGGGCACCCGTAACCAGCTGAGTCTTTTAAACCTTGGGTGAATCCATCAGGGCCTGGGGTTTTCACATTCAGTTTATTTAACTTGGTTTGACTTTTTCTAGCTGAGCAATTAAATTTTAAAAGATGATGTATTAACAGTACTGGGACCACACACTGCATTGGGCCCCCCCCCATAAACTATCTCATTGATACATATACTGAGCTGAAAACCTTTTTAGTACCTTGCCTTCTTTTGGTCACCTTGACAGGCCCCCCCTAAGGTTTTTAAAGGGGTCCTACAAAACACCTAAGGTTTATTATTATGATACAATGCATAAGAATGAGGTAGAAACCACAGCCGATGCGCAAAGTTGCAGGGATCCCGACACTCCTTCAAAGATCCTCAGGTAAAGAATGTACAATTAGTATAGCCTTCGATAAACCAAGAGATATCAGCAGAGCTTTCAGGCGCTTGGTGCAAGGATAGGAGAAAAACTGAAATATTAGAACATGACATGAAGAATACACTTTGGGCGACATGTCCTATTAGGGCTGCACCATTTGTTGGTGTAATTTTTGCGCCAAAAAAATTGTTGACGCCCATTTTCTTATAAATGAAAATGTCATACACCAAAAATAGGACATTTTAAAAACCCCGGAGCGACACATTTGAATGTGCCTAAAGTAGGTGCATCAAGTATGCTAGCAATGATATGGTGTGCATCTAAATTATGCTATGCACCTAGATTAGGCGCATCAAATTTACCAGACTTTCCCCTTTTGACGGTTCTTTCATTCGGCGGGACTTGCACTTTAAAACTGACATTAAGGTGACTCTTTCCTAACATTTCGCCCTTTGTAAAAGTTAACAATTATTGTTGCAGTAAAAGCAAAATACAATCTCGTTTCACGTGTTTCTTAGCACACTGAATGGGGACGGTTTTGATTTTTCGTTATGCTCTTTGAAGTCCAAAAAAATTTATTTTCATTGGTACAAATAAAATATTATTTCTTAGTTGAAGTTATCCTGAGATTGTACTGGGGCGATGATAAAACATCCTTGTTTTTTCATTTTTTTCACTCTGCCTCATTGCGTCGTACCTTGGACTTGTTAGGACCTCCAGGAACCGTCAGCAGTGGCTGTAGCTTCCTTGAGTATTCTGAGTGTTGTGCCTTATCGTACAGCGTAAGCAGTTGCGTCTTGGACAGACCTTCTGTATGCGCCATCTTTATTTTAGCAGTTCTTCTTCTTTTTACAGACAGTACTAAGTTCCATAGAAAAAAAATTAACCAAAAATTTTTGCACAATTTTCTTCGTGTTTCAACAGACATGTTTCCACTATCCGCATCAGAGGAGGAGGCCCCGA
>JAODAL010006976.1:0-129135 GCA_025379985.1 Phyllomedusa bahiana
CAAAAAATAAAGACAATCAGTTTTCCCCTCAGGGGGCTTTTTACCTTCCACTGGATCAAAAATACACAGGCACCTAACTGGGGCCCCTTCGCTGTTGGGAAATTAAACCCCCATATTCCAATGTTATAGTTTATTTAAATGCTTTGGGATTTGTAGTTTCCCAACAGCTGGGGGCCGCACTTAGGATCCCTGCTATAGCAAAAAGGGCTAAACTGGATGGGAGTCTGTCTTTTTTGGGCCTTAAAAAAACTATGTAACAATGTAAATTTGGGCCCCAAGTCTTTCCCCCCCTCCCCCACCTGGGGGAAAAGGGTTACAATCTCCCATTTTTTTGTTTCTATTGCTCTTTCCAGATCTAATAATTATCATAATTACAGAAGACATATTGTTTTTCTGGGGCCCCTTTTTTTTCAATATTTTCAAAATTTGCTAAATTTATGTGAAAAATGAACATAAAAGGGTTTGTTTGTATTTGTTATAGGGAAACACGATCTACATGGGAGTTTTTAAAAGTAAAAATTTTTTAAATAAAGATGATGAAGCGCTTCTTTTCAAATGAGATACATTTAAAATATAAAAATTTCTGTTGTGAGGGAAGGCATGGACTTTAAACTACACTTTAACCACTAGGGACATTTTAAGCAGTTTCTTTAAACGGGTTTTCTCACCATGCTGTTTTACTGAGTCACAGGCAACTTTTATCCTCTGTCTAGTTGGTCTGTGGGTGGTTCTATAGCAGTGAATACCATATTCAGCTCCTCTGTAACTAGCTGAGCCGTTTGATGTAATGTACAGTAAACAAAGCTAAAAGTGCTGTGATCAGTGAAAAAAAAATTGCTTGTCTGTAAACAAAAGCTAACTGCTTAACAAAAGTTTGATAAAGATAAGAACTTTTCCTCCTGAGTGAGCTCCGATCATGGGCCGTATCCTCCTGTCTAATCATGGAAAATTGGTCGTAAAAAGAAACTTTTTGAGTCGAGAGTAAAATCTCTCTACTCATACCAAAGGGAAAATTTAAAAACAAAACCCAATTTTTTTAAAACATTTCAATTACCCGTCCTACCCGTCGAAAGCTAATCGTTGTACTGAGAAAACCTTTTAAAGTAAAAGTTCATTCTTTAAAGTTTTTGTGCAGATTTTGATGCATTATTATTTTACTAAAATGCGGAATAACAGCCTAAAGGACTATCAGGAGATTGGCAAAATGGGATTATCAATAACATAGCAATATCGATGCTTATAGGCAAAATGAGTTTCATAAAAGAGTAGTTAAACATTAGTTACATCTAATAAAGGGCGTTTGAGCGTCTCAGCTCTTTTCCCTAAACCCTTTTGATAGCAAATGCTTCTGGGAGCAAATGCAACTTTTAATCTCCCCAAACCCCATATGGCGCTCTCCATAAGGGGAGTCTTTCCTTTTGAGCCCCTCATTGCCCACCAACCAAGCCAGCCAAAATCTGCTCTGTACTGCGAGGGCAAAACCCAAATGGCTGTTACAGAAGGGGGATGCTGTTGGTAAAATCCCCTTTTTCTTTCCAAAAGACCCAGTGGGTCAAAAGGGAAAAAAGAGGATTTTTACATCCAATGAGGGCACTTGAGCTTCCAGCTCCTTTTCCAAATGCCTTGTGATATGCAGTGTTAGTGGAGTGCAAAGGCAATTCAAATCTCCAACTATATAGGGTTCCCTAAGGAGGATTTTTCCCTTTTTCAAAAAGAAAGTGAGGCCCTTGACCACAGTGAAAAAGTTCAATCATGTTAAATCTTTTGTGATTTTCACAAGGTCACCTGCAATTTTCTCTTCCACATGGAACACTCAAGCTGCCCACGAGTTGTGATTAATACAGTGGTTTTACTGCAAATTCTGAGTATCTCTTTTTTTTGCCATGGAGCTCTACCATTTCCATATAAAAATTAACAAACAACTAAAAAAAAGCAATACGATTCCTAAACATTTAAGTACAGTTATGTCAGATGATCAAAAGTGGACTTCTTATAAACAGGTCTGACTAGTTTTTTGCTACCGATTGACCCTACTGAGGGGTTATATGGTTGCATTTTTGGGTATGGCTGAATAAATTTTAAGACTTTTGAGTATCAGTGATTCTGCTTCCTTATTTGTGGACAGGTACGATGCTGTTTTTTGCCACTTAATTCTACTCCTGTATAACCCCTTTACATAGGTTTGTGGTAATGACTGGTCTCAGGATCTGTAAAACTTGCAGTTACTAAAGAAACTATGGGTTGATGCACAGCAATTGAACTTTATTTAAAGGGGTTGTCTCTCTACAAAGAATAGCTTTCAAAATGTAGGGGACACTAAATGAAGACATTTTCCAAATACATTGCTTTGTTCATCTTTTTGAAATGATTTTATCACCTTCCTGGCTCTATTTGGATCCCCCAGTGACCGACCTGTTTACTCCTTTCCACCTGCTGTTTGTTCTATGTGATAGCAGGGAGTGAGGTCATCACACAGGTCATGGCAGCCAGAGTGAGAGCTATGTTATGTGATCTTTCAGACAAAAGCCAGTAATTACTGTTGTTTACTTTAGATAAATCTCCTGCTAGCAGTTACAGAGAAGCTTCTAAGCTAATCTAAACTAATTAGCAGACCGAAAACACTGAGTTGAATACATGGAGTGAATGCAGGGAGCTCTACGCTAATTACAGACAGTATGACCAGGAAGTGACAGGATGCATCTATGAAACTCTGAGAGGAGACAATCCCTTTTAGCGAATTATACATGGAAATGTGCCTAAACAAAACCAAATTTCTCAAGATCTTGTGAAATGGATTTTGGATACTGCCATGTATGAAAGATTAACTCTATAGTTAAGAAAAATTCCTGAAAATGCAGCAAAAATCAGTTTAGATCACGGGTGAGGTATCATATTGGTGTGAATATTTTTACATGCTCAGGTTGCGGTGATGACATCAGTTTATGGGGCTGTACACACGCCAGGTAGGTAAAGTCTTTTAGTCTCTTTTAGTCTGTATGATGGCAAGGAAATTATGTAGATTTATGCATATGTGCCTTGCAACAGAAAAAAAAGGAAAAGTTATAGTGGTCATTAGTAGTCACTTATGTGTTTGTTATCCTCAGCATATATTAGTTAAAGATGACTCAGAAAACAAAGACTTAAAGGGGTTTTATCGGTTGAGGTGTGTCTCTCCTCTCAGCAGGCGAGTCTCTCCTCTCAGCAGGCTGTCTCTCCTGCCAGGAGGCGTGTCTCTCCTCTCAGCATTCTGTGTTAGCAGTGGAAGAGGAAAGTTGTCTGGACAGAACAGATTTGCAACCTCCTGCATGCTTCTTATGTCTGCAGAGCCTTCAGCTTCAGGCTCCACAAGCTCCTTGCTGTGCTATAACCAGTTATACACACAGCCTGAACTGATGAAACACATGTGAGGAATGCACACTTCCCCCCCTCCTCCCCTTCTGTGATCAGGCAGGAGACTGTATGACTGTGTTATTTGGAGGGAACACAGCACATAAGACTGTGTTATATGAGGGGATCTATAAGTTAAACAGTCAGTAATTAGTCAGATCATTCACCTTAGAGCTGGGAGATGAGTATAGAGCCAGCAGCCCTTTCACATAGCTGGTTTTACTTTCGGTTTTAACAGCTCAAAGGGGAGTAAACACAGAGTGTGCAGGCAGCCAATCAGCACTGGGGGCGTGTCTAGAGGCAGAATATGACCGAGGTGTGTCCCGACTAGCCAATCACAGAAAGGGGGGCGTGTTCCGACTAGCAGCAGCAGAAATAGAAAACAGATGCACAGTAAAGCTCATATCTACAATACTAAATGATTTAGGTAATGCAAACCAATTACAAAAGTGCTGATTTTTACTGTCCCCATAATCTGAGATATGATCTTTGTGGCGAGAAAACCGCTTTAACACAAGAAGACAGCCAAACTCACATTGCTAGGTATTTTTGAAATTCAAGTGAGGTAGTCACCCTACGATTGAAAAAGCCTTTGAAAACGTCACTTTTTATTGTAGATTTTGAATTTATGTCTCAAGTAAATACAGATTTCTAAATACAGACAGTCCCCGGGTTACGAATGGAATAGGAACTGTAGCTTTGTTCTTAAGTTGGAACAGGTATATTTATTAAATGCAATTCCAGCACAATTTTGTTTTCCATTTTTTATAGTGCAGTGAAGAGTTTTTACATTTGTTTTGCTGTCTTTGCCCCCGTTAAGAAGATTTTACCTCATTTTCACCTCATGTGTAGCTGTGGCATGCTGGAACTTACCGTTCCACAGCTACTATCTGCTGTGAAACATGGAACTACAAGTGTCAGCATTCCCCTTAAGTCTCCGTTTATAAATAGGGGACAGATGTAAGTTGGAACGGTGTAAGTCGAGGACTGCCTGTATATACATTTCTGAAAACTGTTGTATTTATTTGTATTTTTAAACAGCTTTGTGCAAACTTTAAAATACACAATTTTTTACACCAATTTCAGAAGATTTGGATTAATAATTGTGTCTATTTTGCATTTCTGCAATGTACTGTGTGAAAGCAACCCAAGTCATTTTATTGTATTCCATACGTAAATTCATTAATTCCTATTTATATTGGAATGCCCCTCATACTCAGCAGTTTACCCCTCATGAAGAGCTGACATGTGAGTAACTATTCATTAGCATTTTGTATCCCTCCATCAGTCTCTACATAATATTTTGGCTTGTCTGCAACCTGCTGGGAAACAGTTTTCAACCTACCATTGTGAAAAGTAAGTATAGCCCTTTTCAGTGATTTGGTATATTTGCTGAATACAGCTATATATATATGTATATGTGTATATATATATTGAAATGCATATCTGTGCTGAATTTAAATTCTAGTGTCCTTGAGCAATGTGGGAGAGGACAATGTGGGAGATTTGGATTAATAATTGTGTCTATTTTGCATTTCTGCAAAAAAAAAAAAAATTCAGCAAATAGACCAAAAAATAATAAAATTATAAAATAAGTTAATATATATAATACATATATATACACACATTAATATATATATATAAAAATATATATAAATATATATACACACAAAAAAAATATATATAATTTTAAATAAAAACACACATATTTTGCAGCTCTGATGTTCCCTGCGAGATCATAAAGCCGAGCTGATCTCTTGTACTTGTTCTCTGAGCTGAGTATGCAAATAGAACAATCCAGCTGATTATGACCGAGTCTGATTGCTTCATCATGACCCAGTACAATGGGAGTGGAGAGGCAATCAGAATACTACTCAGACACAGTAATGACTTACAATCAGCCAGATAAAATGCGACACTACTGTGAACCTGGATATGTGCCCAGTTTGTCTTGGCTTATAGGATGTAGACTAATCTTTAGAAAAGGTAAAAAATCTGAAATAAATATGAATAATACATTTAGGAAAAAATTCAATGATTTGGTATACATTACATTTTACCACATAAAGTGGGTCGCAAAAGTATTCATACCGTTTGAACTTTTTTTTTTATTATTATTATTTTTAAACATTATATCCACAAACTTAAATGTATTGTATTTTATAGCCATTTTATGTGAGAACACAAAGTAGCAAGTGGAAAGAAAATGATACGTACTTTTCCAAGTTTTTGCAAATAAAAAGAAACTGAAAGTGTGGTGTGCATATGTACACAGAACCACTCAGAGTCAATGATTTGTAGGACCACCTTTACCTGCAATGACAGCTGCAGTCTGTTGGGGGAAGTCTCTACCAGCTTTGCACATCTAGAGACTAGAATTTTTGCCCATAACTTTTTGCAAAATAGCTCTCGCTCAGCCAGATTGGTTGGCGAACATTTGTGAACAGCAATTTGCAAGTCATGTTAGATCCCGGACGTTACGGCATTTTTCAGAATATTTACAGGAATCCTCCATTTTAAATTTCTGATTTTGGGTGTTGATCTGCAAATAATGCCACAGTTTTTCCCGCTTATTTTCCCCCGGGTTCCCTCTATTTCCCCCCATCTTCAATAATTTTTTAGTTGGTTAAGATCCGCCAAATAATTGGACATTCAATTGGGTTTATTTGCAGTGATTTCCGTCCTCATTGGGGGCCGGCCAAACCGGTTATGAAAAGAGTTTTCCCTGTTGCTGTGCGCCTATTTTCTTTTGAAATAAATAGGGCCCTTTGGCTTGCTTATTTTGGCCATTTAACCAAGGGTTGAAGTAACGTCAATACCGTAGAAATTCTCCAAAAAAGCTTGGAACCGAGGGCCCAACGGTGACTGGGCCATTTTAAAACATGAATATTCTTTGATGTAAACCACTCCATTGTAGCTTTGGCTGTATGTTTAGGGTTGTTGATCTGCTGGAAGGTGAACCTATGCCCCAGTCTTTTTCAGCCTTTAACAGGTTTTCCTCCAGGATTGCCCTCTATTTAGCGCCATCCATCTTCTCACTAATTTTGATCAGCTTCCCAGTCCCTAATGTAGCCAAGCACCCCCACAGTATGATGCTGGCCCCACCATACTTCATGGTGGGGATGGTGTGTTCAGGGTGATCTGCAGTGTTAGCTTTCCTCCACACATAGCATTTGGCATTTAGGCCATAAAGCTCAAAGCTTGGTCTTATCTGAACAGAGCACCTTCTTCCACATGCTTGCTATGTCCCATACATAGCATTTTGCAAACTGTAAATAGGACTTCTTATGGCTTGCTTTAAAGGTGTTTCTTTTTGCCACTCTTCCATAAACCCAAGATTTGTGAAGTACACGACTAATAGTTGTCCTGTAGAGAGATTCTCCCACATAAGCTATGGATCTCTGCAGCTCCTCTGGATTGACCCTGCGCCTCTTGGCAACTTCTCTAATTAGTGCTCTCTTCGTCTGGGATGTAAGTTTAGCTCGACGGCCATGTCTTGGTAGGTTAGCAGATGTACCATACTCCTTTCATTAATGGATAATGGATCGAAAAGTGCTCCATGAGATATTCAGAGCTTGGGTTATTTTTTAAAAGCTGACCCTGCAATACACTTTGCCACAACTTTATCCCCCAAGCAGTCTCTAAAGCCTTAAAAACAGCTGTAGTTATACAGAGAATAGATTACATACAGGTATACACTATTCACTAATTAGGTGACTTCTAAAGTCAATTGGTCACACTTGATATTATTTAGGGGAATCAGAGTAGAGGGGACTGAAAACATACACATACCACACTTTTCAATTTTTTAATTTGCAAAAATGTAGAAAAGCTTTTACTCCTTGTTTATATCCAGTGTATTTTTGGAGGTCCCTATGATAAAATCTATAAAAATATGATGCATGGGGTATAGATCAAAGCAAATTACAGGCTTATCTACAGTATTTAGCAAAAGTGAGTACACTTTTTATTTTATTATATCTTTGTATGGGACAACACTAAAGATATGACACTGGGCGGCAGGGCGATATTAGAACATGAAAGGGACTCCAAACAAACCTCCAAGATGACCACTGACTTGCTAAAGAAAATGGAGATAAAGGTATTGGACTGGCCAAGCATCTCTCCAGACCTAAAGCCTATTGAGCATTGGTGGGGCATCCTCAAATGGAAGGTGGTAAAGTGCAAGGTCTCTAACATCCACCAGCTCCGTGATGTCATCATTGAAGAGTCGAAGAGGATTCCAGTGGCTGCAACCTGTGAATCTCTAGTGAACTTCATGCCCAAGAGAGTTAAGGCCATGCCGGAAAATAATGGTGACCACACAAAATATTGACACTTTGGGCACAATTCATCCATTTTCACTTAAGGTTGTACTCATTTTTATTGCCAGCAGTTTAGACATTGACGGCTGTGTGTTGAGTTGCTTTGAATGAAAACCAAATGTACACATTTATACAAGCTGTACACTGACTACTTTACGTTATATCAGTGTCATATCTTCAGTGTTGTCCCCTAAAAAGAGATAATACAATATTTAAAAAAAAATGTGAGGGGTGTACTCACTTTGGTGTGATACTGCAAGTCCTGTTAGTACAGCATGGCTGTTAAAAGAAGTTGTTGCTATTTAGGGTCACTACTTTTAATATATATTGGGTACAGTAGGT
Organism: Phyllomedusa bahiana; assembly: GCA_025379985.1. Lineage (NCBI taxonomy): Eukaryota > Metazoa > Chordata > Amphibia > Anura > Hylidae > Phyllomedusa > Phyllomedusa bahiana. The sequence goes on from JAODAL010006976.1 coordinate 8,055, forward strand.
GGGATCTTTCTTGTTTATTGTTTGCATTGACTAATGATCCTATCTACAGAGGTTGGTATTTGTACTCCTGGATTGTTTCTTGATTGGTCTCCTTATGTGTATATTCCCTTGATTGTAGGGACATTTAGTTTAGGAGTTCCAGTGTGGGACCATCCCTTTTGGGACGCTGCTCCTGCGGAGTACTATCCCTAGGGCTACAGGCAGACTAGGGACATTATAGGTTCCATATTCCTGTGGTGACCAATAGGAACTTTTCTTGTTCAGAATTTGTTCTCCTTGGAATCCCTTGATATTGTGTGATTTCTAATATATTATTTTTGACGTATTTTTAATAGTTATTATTAAAAGCTAAGTTTTAGTGGAAGATTTTCCTTGTTGCTCACTACTTTTAATATAGGCCATGAAAAATACATATAAGTGCCCTCATTGTTTTGTTGTTGCTTCCATTTTAAAATAATGAAGCTTCGTGCCCCTAGAGCACTTTTTACCCATCCCATAAGGAAGCCATTGAGGAGAAAGTTCAGCAACTCATCAGTTATGCCAACATGTCTTCCAGGAAACTGCATTGTCAGGTCTACAAGAAACATGACCTTAGCAAGGAAACCGAACTAATGGTCTATGGAGTTGTTTGTGTCACTATTCTTTGTAGGTCACTGGTTTCATCAATACAGACTGCAGAAGATTCTGCATATCAAGTTGGAAGATCACCAAGCCGAAAATGACCAGTATCATCATGGTCTTGCAAAACCAACTCCGCTGGATGGGCCATTATATTTGCATGCTTGACACCTGTCTCACCAGACAAGTTCTCTACTCCCAACTGAACTGAGTCCAGAGATCCCAGGGTGGCCAAAGGAAAAATTCTAAGATACCTTCAAAATCAACCTAAAAAGGGCCAAATCAACATTACTAACAAGAATGCCCTGGCCTATTAAGCCGCATGACCCAAGCGGCTTAAATTTTTAGAACAACCGCCTCTTTAATGAGATAAACAAAAGACAGTAACAAAAAGAGAGGGAGAAGAAACCAGATTTGCAACAGCATCTCCCAAACAAAATCTCTCACCCCCATTGTCCAAAGATCTATGGTTAGTGGATTGGACTTCTCATCTTTTTTAGAAGACATGAGACATCTTGATGACTGCCATTCTCATTTCAAGGAACTGCAGTTTATTAATGCATATTATAGAAGCATTGACAGTTGAGTGTTCGTGGAGTTGAATGTGGCTGGCTGTAATGGAAGCACTAAGTGGCTAGTAGTTGTAGGAGGGCACTCTCTAGTCACATTGGACAGCACTCTTTGGCTGGAACAGTTATAGAGCATTGCGTGGCTGGCAGAAATAGGGACACTGTATGTCAGGCAATAATGGAGTATACTGTGTGACTGGCATTGATGGAGGTCACTATGTGGCTACCTCTTTTATGAGAAAATTCTGTGGCTGTAAATAATTGGATGCACTCTCTGTATGACACTGTAATATAAGGATTGGTTCTGTTATGTGGGCCACAGTTGCAAGACAAACTGTGGTTGATACTGCTATAAGGGGCACTTTGTGGCTGGCATTGTCCTAAGGGTGCGTTCCCACGACACAGGACAAATAAGCCGGCCGGTATTTGTCCTGTTTTGTGGCCGTCCCCAAGGCCGCGGGGGGGAAGGCTTTTCTCCGCGATGAACGGAGTAAAGACCTCCCCCTTCACATTAAGAAACACAGATTCCGTCCGAAAACCGGATGGAAGATTGTGCTTCTACAATGTTTTGCGGCCAGACCGCGGGCGGCAAAACCGCCGGGCGGAAGACCCATGCAGTGGGGACTGCTGCACGGGTTTTCCATAGAACACCATTGTGCTCATTTTTGGCCGGTTTTTCAGGTGCTCTGAAAAACCGCAAACCGGCTGAATAACCGGCCGAAAACCCATGTCGTGGAGACATGCCCTAAAGGTGCATTGTGGCTGGCACTGGTTTAGGAGCTACTGTATTTTAAACAATTGGAAAGAGTATTATGTTTTATTCCTAGAGAAGGGTCTGAGGGGCAGTCTTTGAATGGGATTCTCTATTTGGAGTCCTTGCAATCCCTGAGTCTTTCACAATCCAACCCCTTGATTTATCAGAAATGTATAGCATATATCAGTTGGGGTCATTGCAACCATTGGGAGCAGTACAGTCTGACAATGTTGCTCTCTCTGGACTGGTATTCTGGTGCCTTAGGCAAATAAGGCATATAGCGACCACGCAATGGAAAATTTAATGGTGATCTGCCTTCAACTACTTGTCGTCCCGGCATTTGGCTCTCTCACCAGAAAATATTATACACCCCTAAACATTATTGCTACAGTTCAATTTTATATAAAATTACAGTGCATGTTCACCCTAGAAATGTCTTTTCATTTTACATGTAGATATAATTTACATGAAAAGTTGAACATATTTAAAACAGCAGTGGATGAATTATGCTACAATTTTTTCATCATAGATTTATAGAGAATCCTTGAGAAAAAACAAACATTGTGTCTCCATGTAAAATCGAGAGTAACACAAGTACATTATCAGTCCACAGCAGTCTCCTGGGTCCATATTAAAGAGGACCTGTGACATCTCTTGATAAGTTTGTTTTAGTACATACTAATATTCCACATGAAAAAACAGTTCTAGATCATCTTTTCATAAATCTCTGTTACTACCCTGCTAGAGTATGCTGGCGGTGCTGAATTGGTGGCGTTTTATTATAGTCAATTCCGCACGTGTTAGGGTATGTTTACATAGCTGATTTGGACGCGAAGGGTGGCATGCATGAAATTTGTCGTGTTAACGCCAAATTACTTGAGCATAATAAAAGCATAGAATGCGCCTGATTTATGAACCTGCTCTACAGTGGGTCATAAATCAGGCGCATTCTACCACTAAGACGACACTTCTGGCTCAGGTATACCACTTTGAAAGTGATTTACCTGTTCCGGCAGTAATGCGCCTAGAAATTCCATAGTGAAGCTATAAATCTATAGTTTCACTATGGTTCTGGTGCGCCCCGCTGCCTGCACTCCCCCGAGATCGGGTGCATTACAAAGTGCCGCGGACGCTCTGTTATGTGCCCAATAATGGTGCGCGGCACATTTAAAAATGTAGTGAACAGAGCTGAGCCTGATATCGGGCTGAAAAGACGCCAGATATCTGGCACAGCCGCCAGATACATGCCGCCCGAAATTTTCAGCATCAAAACCTTGTCTGAAATGCGCCTCAAAAGCACCTTTTCAGACGAGGTTTTGATCAGGTATTAGACAAGGTTTTCCAACACTGTTTTCTTTCTAAAAAATCCCTTTCAGTAGGTATGTCCATGGTCTCAAAACATTTTCACAACATACATTCAGGAGACACCACTAACCTTACATTCCTAGGTATAGAAAGGGTTAACAGACCAGTTCGTGGCAGCGATCATAGGAAAAAACTATTAGCACAAGAAGCTTGGTGGATGTTCCAATTAGGCACCGGGTACCCAGATGGATTGAACAAAAGATATAACCTTATCAGCCAATATTAGTTCATGCCAAGCAAATCGCATTATTTATTCATTGTCTTTTTAATTGTATTTGGTTTTATATATATATTGTTTGTTTGTCCGATCATGTGATGTTTGTCACGTGTACCAGATATGGGATATTTAAACTCAGGCTTCTGTGTTTAAGAGTATACCATGAATAAGGAGCGTTTTGCTCCGAAACGCGTCAGTCCCATACGATTTTTTTCTTACTATGCTTGTCTATTTTTAATGAATTTATAAAATAAACTACGGAACTTTTTATATACTCATGAGGTGTTCACGCTGGACTTCTTCTCATGCTCTATGTGTTGTCTGGACAAAGTGCTTTCTGTCCGTCCGGGCGTGAACGACCAGTATCTACGACCAGGTGAGCTGACTACCCCATTTTCTGTTTCTACTGTTTTCTTTCTGAATCACCCATACAATTTAATAGCCAGGGCAAAACGAGTCTAACAACACCAAGGTTATGGATGAGGTTTTGAAGCTCTCCATTGATTTCTATGGGGATTTTCAGTGTAGAAAACACTTCAAAGATTGACATGACAATTATTTTTCAGCGCCTAAAACAGCGTCCAAAGAAGCATGTAAAACATGCGTAAAAATCTCCTAGAAATGTTTTACCAATCTTTTAGATGAATATTAACATTTGGGGAGGTTTCCTCCCACCGTTGACATTGTCCAATCAGTGGTGACAGAGTCAGTGTGTGCAGGAAAACACCACTTGAAAACTAGAATAGTGATCCCCATCTGACAGATTCAGTAATACATTTCTAGAATGAGTAACAGAGGAAGAGCACAACACAGAGTAATAAGAGAGGATGCTCCAGAATTGTGATATCACAGAGAACAGAAGTATTTACTACATACATGCCAACTCTCCCGATTTGGGCGGGGGGTTCCCGCTAATGGGGGTCACCTCCCGCCCCCCGGAAGAGTCGGCGAACCTCCCGCCGCCAGCAGGCAGGTTCTTTAAATGACCGCGGCGCTGGAGTAGCGTCAGGACGCTATCCGGTGCTGCCAGGCCGTTCCTACAGGTGGGTGAGGCGGGCACCGCTCACCAGAGAGGGCGCCGCGGCCGCCCACCCGCCGATTCTCACTGACTTGTGCGCCGCAGCTGCGCAGTCAGTCAGCAGCTGCACGCTCCATGCAGCTGCCAGTACAGGGAGAAGGCAGGAGGGATCGTTCCCCTCCTCCCTTCTCCCCTGTATGTACAGTGGCCGGTTTGCACTGTACATACAGATCAGCGTCCCAGGGGGCGTGACGCACGGATGTACTCACATCCCCTGCGACAATGAGTCTCCACAATCGGCAGTCTCTGCCTGCCCAGGAGATGTCTGGAGCTGGACGCGCTGCAGGGAACCTTGTGAGGTAAGTGGCTTTATTATTTTATTTTAATTAGGTATAGGGGCACTACCTGACTACAAGGGGGCACTACCTGGCTACAAGGGGGACTACTTGGTTATAGGAACACTGCCTGGCTACAAGGGGCACTACCTGGCTACAAGGGGGCACTACCTGGCTATAGGGAACACTACATGGCTATAGGGACACAACCTGGCTGTAAGGGGCACTACCTGGCTAAATGGGGACACTACCTAGCTACAAGGGGGCAATACCTGGCTGTAAGGGGAATCTACCTGGCTGTAATGGACACTAACTGGCTGTAAGGGGCACTACCTGGCTACAAGGGGGTATCTACCTGGCTGTAAGGGGCACTACCTGGCTACAAGGGCGTATCTACCTGGCTGCATGGAGACATCTACCTGGCTGTAAGGGGCGCTACCTGGCTGCAAGGGGCATCTACCTGGTTGTAAGGGGCATCTAACTGGCTATAAGGAGCACTACCTGGCTACAAGGGGACACTACCTGTCTACAAGTGGACACTACCTGTCTACAAGGGGGCACTACCTGGCTACAAGGGGGCATCGACCTGTTTATAAGGGGCTCTACCTGCATAAAGGTGGCTACTACCTGGCTATAAGGGCTACTACCTGGATAAAGGGGGCTATTATCTGGCTATAAGGGGCACTACCTGGATAAAGGGGGCTACTACCTGGCTAGAGGGGGCATCTACCTGGCTAGTGGGGGCAATAAGCTGGCTTTCTTCCAGAGCCGTTATGCAGTTAGGCAGAGTGGGTGTGGTTTTTTCTAAGGGATGTGGCGCTCCAACAAGATGGGCGTGATCATGCAAATTTTTTTTGCCCCTTCAGATCTCCCACTTTCCCACTTTCAAAAGTTGGCAAGTATGATTTACTATGACAGTCAGGAGATGTCACAGGACCTATTCACAGAGCCATACAACATGAATATTTAGCACAGTCCTTACATAAAGAAAAACATGCCGGCTCTCATCTTGGTCAATCAAAACATGAGCACAGAAAAGGATGAAAAGTCAAATCACTTTGCTGAGATAGAAAACATCAGTCATAACATTTCAAGTGTAAAACAATTATAGTGCAGGAATCAAATGAAGTGATAACGAGCAATTATTATGTTGCTGTAATTACTTAGAACTGGATTTGCACATTATCTGGACTATAATAGTGCTTCTCTACTTAAAGGGGTTGTCTCATCTTAAAGTTTCATAGGATGCATGATTGAAATAATGCTGCCTTGCTCTGTCACTTCCTGGTCAAGCTGTCTGTAATTAGAATATGAGCTCCGTGTATTCAAACTTCTCTGTTTTAGTCTAGATTAAATAAATGACCTTCTCTGAGGTCCAGAGAAGCTTCTGAGCTAATGTAAACAGTAGAGTAATTACTGTCTTTTGGCTGCAAGATCAGATAACACTCAAGCTCTCACTCTGCTGGCCACGACCTGTGTGATGACATCACTCCCTGCTATCAGATAGAACAAACAGCAGGGGAGAACGAGTACACAGGTCGGACACTTGGGAAACCTGAGAGCCCTCAGAATGCGATAAAATCATTTGTAGCTCCTTAACAAAAAAGATGAACAACGCAATATATTTGGAAAACGTCTTCATTTAGTGTTCCCTGCATTTTGAAAGCTAATTTTTGTAGTGAGACAACCCCTTTAAACTCGGACAAATCATTTTGTGGTCTCTTTTATGAACTTGGACCTTTGTTTCACATTTACAAACTGCTCATACATGTCATACTACAGTACGGCAAGTCTGCCTGCAGCCCCAGCCCTTATAATACACATAATAAAAGATTTAGATGTAAACATTTGTTGTCAGTAATGCAGCCTTTTTATAAAAGGCAATACTACACAGTCCAGTCACATTAATATGACCATTTCCTACTTTTAACATCAGCAGCACATAGCTTATAAAGGAAGTCACGTGTGGTGCGCTGGCTTGGTGGGTACATCAGATGTGTGATAGGCAGTCTGCACACATATCACACATATCCCTCACTGTCATGGGTAAAATGGGCAAGTTATCAGCATTAGAAAAAGGGATGAATACTGGTTTTAGGGCTAAGAGTGGTGGTATTTCGGCACTGTTTGGGAACTGTTCCTGTTCTACATTGATGAAAGAATTGAGAATAAGCAATGAGGAAACTGTGGAGCATCATGTGCCACTAATTTGAGAAACGAATGTTGGCTACAAAGGTAAACAAGGGTTAACTGGCATGTTACACTGAAGCAGCCCAAAATTAACCTGGGGGCTACCTGATGTAAATCTAAAACAACAGTTCAGTTAACCCTTCTGCGTATGGCACTCCCACAGACAGATGGTCACTAAATCCCTGCTGACAAATTTGAATCAACAGAAATATCTCCAATTTTTATGACAATATTGGAATTGGACCTTTACTGAGTGGGAAAAGGTTTCCTTCTTTGATGAGTCATGTTTTCTGCTTCAATGAATGGATGGATGTTGGTGTGTAAGACGTCTGAGGACAAACATCGGAGAACAAACACCCTGCAACCAATGCTGGAAGAGCAAAAGCTTGTGGTGTTGGCAATGTCATGGTCTGGGCAATGTTTTCATAGCATTCTCTGGATCATGCATCCAAGTGAAAGGTACTGTTAAATGAATTGGGTATAGATTCATCCTTGCAGATCATGTACACTGATACATGCTGATCGTCTTCCTTGGGGTGGATGGTATATTCCAGCAAAATAATGCAACATCTCACACAGCGAGAAATTTCTGACATTATGGCAGAGACTTACATGTAGCAACTTGGCCTTAATTTAAGCCACGAGTGAAAAATATGGCCAAAACTCACAGCGCAGACTAGAGATCTGGCCGCGCTTCCGCAGTTACTCTCCAGTCTGTTCTGTGGGAGTTTCGAGTACAGTCAAGCAGTGTGTTCAGCTCCCATACAACAGAACGGAGAGCTTTACACAAGCGCGACCAGCTCTCCAATTTGTGCTGTGACTTTTGGGGGCCCATTCCTGAGATAGGTGTCGGCCCCAGAATCGGAACTCTTACCCCTGATGAAGCCAGTTTAGCTGGTGAAACATGTTGGGGAGGTCAGGCATGACATTTTAAATTGTGATTTCTCACCTCTGTCTACAAAGTATCACCCACTGCAGAGGGTGTTACAAGGAAGCCTTATATGTTTTATGTCCATTAGATTAGGGATAACTGCCCAAGTAGGATGCTTGGGATCCCGTACTGGAGTTAGTAAATTATTGTATATATAAGGTTTCCTGTTAGTAGGTGGGGTCCCACCAGACTTGATAATGGAAAGGGAGTTATTCCTTCAGAAGTAGGAAGGGAAAAATTGAGAGGTTAGAAATCAGGTTTTTAAATAGTGTGATAGAGGTTAAGTACATAATAAAAGTTAAGTTTTAGTGTCTTATAAATTGAGAACTGATAGAGTTTAAGTTTGCCTATGGCAAAATAGTAAATATAGCGATTAGTAGTCACAATTTCTGTTCTCTTGCGAGATTCCCATTTTTTTGGAGATTATTTGGCCCCAGAAGTGGGACCCACAACTATCCAACAATAATGGCATATTCTAGTGATAAAAACGTACATATAGGCTGTATGGACAAAACATTGAACTTTACTTCATTTTTATAAATTGGTGCATAAAAGACATAGTTCTATGACGAACACCTTAGGCAATGTAAAACATATGAAAAACGTGGCAGTACTTAGCTGTATAGCTTCTCCTGTTTAGGAGGTGAGTGATAGTCCCATAGTAGACTAGTAGGAGCCGATAATGCTGAGTTGCAGCCCAACGGACTATAACGTGTGCACTGCTAATATACGGCATTGTTTGCAATTATTGGATATTCTAGTGACATGCAAACACTGTCTATCAAGCTAGAACCGCTTTAGGCTACATTTCACGGCAGTAATTTACTGTTGGATTTTTAAGCGGGTTCGGTATATAGAATCTGCAAAAATCCGACCTGTAAATCATCCATATAGACCTCAATAAAAAAATACGAGCTGCAGTCTATACAACTTGGATTTTCTGAAGTCAGATTTGAAATTCGAAAACTGGCTCGAAAAACTTAGAACATGTTATATAATCCGTCATATTTCACTTTAAACAGCTAATTATAGTACTGTTCAATTAAATGGGTCGTCCAAAATCCGAAAACCACATAAAAAAACTGGGACAAAGAAAAACCCAAAACTGAGTATAACATACTTGTCGGATTTTAATCAGAATCCGACAAGTATGTTATCCTCTGCCATGTGGACGTAGTCTTAAAGGGGTAGTCTCGCTACAAGGATTGCTTTTAATGTTAATGATATTGCAAAAACAAATAACTTTGCAATATATGTCCATTAGCACTGTCCTACCGATTCTTAGATATCCCCACTTTTATGGGCTGCATCAGCTCCTCAGGTCGCTATAGCTACAGACCTGTTCGATCTCTCCTGATAGGCTGCCAGCGCTGGTGGCTATAGCTACAGACCTGGCTTCTATTGAAGCCTAGTAGAAGCCAGTAAACACACCCCTGAATTCAAAGTGAAACCAAGAAAACAGAACTGAGGCAAGATGCATCAATGTCGTGAGACAACCCCTTTAACCATCTGTGGAACCACCTTGTTGGTCATGTTCACTCTATGGATCCTCCTCTGCGCACCCTCCAAGAGCTGTGGGATGCAGTCAACATGACTCCTGAGATAACCTACCAAGACCTTATCGAGTCACTCCCCATCTGTCTAGCTGCTCTCCATGCTTGATACCGCGGTTACTCTAGATATGCTGGTGGTCATAATAATGTGACCCGACTGTGAACATACTTGTGCCCATTTACAGACTTCCAGTAATCAGGTACTATCTTTGTATATTAATCTTTCACGGAAATTCATCAACACCCTCCCCCACCGTATTACAGACTGACATCTGTCCTTTCCCTTCTGCCTCCTCCGTTTGTTAATTTCAATATGAAGGTTAAACAGAAGGGTAACACTGTAAGTGGAATTTTGCCAGAATTGAAAGCTGTGAACCTCCAGTCTGCACAGATGTTTCAGATGTAGGGAGTTTTAAACTAAAAGAACGGTCTAAATCAGAGATTGCACAGAGCAATTAAATGCGGATGTCCTAATGTCTTCTGCACTTGGTGTTAAAATACAGAATCGGAAGCATTTGCAGGACACTAACACTTGCAAAGCATCTGTCACCATTTGCACATGTAAAACTAATGTGATATTAAAAAATAGCCTCTCGGGAGCATTCAATTAAATTATGTCTCTAGGGCTCGGTTAACAACACATGTTAGCATCCTACTGATAGGTACTGTTGTTTTTTGTTGAGGATTAGTGGAGGTTTACATCATGTTTGGGAGATCAGTTCTCCCATATGTCTATTTATAGCAAAAGGAGGATCAGAACACAACTCAGGAAGCAGAGAAAACATTCCCTTAGAAAAAAAATTTGTGAATGTTCCTTAAAGGGGTTGTCTCGCTACAAAGAATAGCTTTCAAATTGTAGGTAACACAAAATAAAGACATTTTCCAAATATATTGCTTTGTTCCTCTGTTTTCCCTAAGGAGATACAAGTGAATTTATGACCTCCCTGGCTATTTCAGTTCCCTCAGTAACCAACCTGTAAACAATTCTCCCCCTGCTGTTTGTTCAATGAGATAACAGTGAGTGATGTCATCACACAGGTCACAGCAGTGTCCTGTGCTGCTCAGCAGTAAAAAGCTTGATTTATGTAAAATAAACATTACTGTAATTAGGGCTTTTGTTTTGGGGATCAGATAAGAAGTACTGTTAGTAGTTTGAGAAGCTAATCTGATCTAATTGGCATCTGAAAGCACAGCATGGCATGGAGCTGTACAAGCACAGAGCTGTATGCAAATGAGTCAGTCTGAACCAGGAAGTGACAGAGTATTTTATTCATGCATTCTCTGAAACTCTGAAGGGAGACAACTCCTTTTACGCCCTTAAAGGGGTTTTATCATTACATTAAATGGTCTTCAGAATAAGGGGACAGTGAAAACAAGCAACTTTGCAATTGGATGTCATTTGCAAAGCTGTCTTGTTTTCACAGTCTGCCTTATCTTGGTTTTCTGTAAACACTGTTCCCCAGTGCCGGTTGGATTCCACCTCCTTTCATGTCATTGGCTGACGGCTCTACTAATTTACATTCGGTCTGGCCCCCGGTCGTATTCACGGGAGCGAGCATTACTGCCTCTCTCACTCAGAATAAGGGGCCGGCAACATTTCACTCTACACAGCCAGCAGCTGCACAGTAACACTGCAGCTGCTTCTACAATCAGAAAACAGCAGAATTGTGCTCGGTGCCTTATGCTTCTGCGTGTAAACATAGAAGGGAGACAGATCTGTGCTGCTCTGGATAAGTTCATAGAAGACTGGATTCAACTGTAACAAACCTCCAGCTGTGAGAGGAGAAGAGATCAGTGCTCTGAGTTCATAGAAGACTGTTTAGACTGAATGCAGGGCTTTGGTATGTAAACAAACAGCTCTTACAAAATAAGACTGCATAGGGAGAGGAACTACACAGTGACATGTGAACTCAGACAGAGTGGTGGGGGAAGAGCAGGGATGTGCTATCCCCTCCGACTGATCTCAAATAAACACGCTGACTCGTGATCAAGCATGAACAGTGAAGGGGGGGATGATGTCATCCCCCTTCAGTTAAGAAACACCCAGCTGGGGGGGGGACCGCCCCTGGATTTGAGGAGCTGATAAACTAAAAGTACAATGAAACAGACGAACTGATGAAGCGATAAATCCTCTTTAACCCCTTTCAGCCATCCAGACACAGGGATTTCTGTTTATACAGGCAGACCACGACTTACAACATTTCGACTTACATCTTTCCCTAGTTAAAAACAGAGACTTATGGGGCATGCTGGCACTTGTAGTTGCATGTTCCATAGCAGGTAGTAGCTGTGGAATGACAAGTTCCAGCATGCCACAGCAGCACATGAAGGGAAAATGAAGTGAAATCTTCTTAACAGGGACCCAGACAGCAAAACAAATGTAAAAACTCTTCCCTGCACTATCCAAAACTAAAAATTCAACTTAAAGGGGTTGTCTACATTGATTCATCTTAAATTAGTTCTGTTTTCTTGGTTTCATTTTGAATTCAGGGGCATTTACTGGCTTCTACTAGGCTGCAGTAGAAGCCAGGTCTGTAGCTATAGTGATCAGTGCTGGCAGCCTATCAGGAGAGATCAAACAGGTCTGTAGCTATAGTGACCTGAGGAGCTGATGCAGCCCATACAAGAGGGGATATCTAAAAATAGGTAGGAAACTGTTAATGGACATATATTGCAAAGTGACTTGTTTTTAAAAAATCTTTAACATAAAAAGCAATCCTTGTAGCGAGACAACCCCTTTAAGAACAAACCTACAGTCCCTATCCCGTTTGTATCTTGGGGACTGGCTGTATTGCTCTAGTTTTTAACTCCCACCTTCCAAGAGCTATAGCTTTTTTTCCATCTGCATAGATGTATGAGAGCTTATTTTTATGTACTTTTAACCCCTTCCTGACAGCCGGTCACAATAATATGGCTCTTCATTTTTTTCCCTTCCCATCACCCAAGAGCAATAGCTTTTTAATTTTTCCATCTACATAGATATATGAGGGCTTTTATTTTGCGGGACAAGATGTACTTTTTAATCATGTCATTGACTGTAACACAGAATATACTGGGACCGAAAAATATTTAAAATGTGAAAAAAACGAGCTCGTGCCATGTTTGCGGTCCTTTTGGTTTTATGGTGTTCACTCTTTGGTATAAATGATGTGTTATCTGTATTCCGCACGTTGATACCATACTGGTAATACCAACTATGTAGGGTTTTCATACTGTTTTTTTAGTAAAAAAAAATGCAAGCATTTTCTATTTCTTAAAGGGGTTTTGCCACAAAGTAAAATTGACGTGGAAGCCTTGCAAATGAAATAATAAACATTTTCACCTTTCATTATTCTTAAAAATTCTGGACCGTTTTTGTCTTAGCTGCTCCTTTTACTGATCCATTGTTTACAGCTCGTCTCCAGGGGATACGACCAGGGCTGAGAGCTCCTCAGTCCTGGTCGCACATGCTCAGACATCTCCTCTCCTCTCAGGCAGCCACTGAGTGTTCAAACCCCAGGTGCTGTCATTCTACTCCTGTCCTCTGTACTCCGTAGTAATTAGTCAAACAGTGCAAATAAATAAGAAAGAAACCTCAATGAGTTTTGTGCATTGATAAAGAGAAAAAAAAACACAGGTTTGGTTCCTGCAGGGATTTGAACCGAGGACCCTTGTGCTTTGAAGCAAGAACTTTACCTCCCAGCTACTCACAGCTCTCTTTGACTAGAGAGAGGAAAGGCCTGGTGATGTCACATGATAGGCAATTCAAACATATCACACACGCCCCCTTCTGAGCACACAGAGCTGAAGAGCTGGATGCAGGAGGTATGAAATGAGATTGTGGCAAAACCCCTTTAAACTTGGTACCATTTTGGGATAGATGTGACTTTTTGATCACTTTTTATTCCATTTTTAGGGGACATGACCAAAAAAATGCAATTTTGTCTTTTGGAATTTTTTTTCTTATACGGTGTTCAGCCATATTATTTTAATAGACAGGACTTTTTACGGACACGGCGATACCAATTATCTGTAACTTTTTTACATTTATTTGTAAAATAGCAAAAGGGGGGTGATTTGAACTGTTAAGATTTTTTAAAAACTTGTAAAAAAACCTTTTTTTTTTAACTTTAACAGTTAATCTCCCTAGAATACTTGATCATTAGGGGGCGCGATCCTCATTGTATAAACAACACAGAAGGGTGTACAAAGATGACGGTTCTATCACTTGCTGTCTGGTGGCAAGAATTGATAGAAATTAATACATGGCAGCTATGGAGGCCTTCATAAGGCTTCCAGTCTCCATGTTAATGGGCTGGTACCTGTGATCTCGCGACTGGGGTGCTGACCACATTAAGGAACGGGACATAGCACAGTTTCTCATTCATTTAGACGCCGTGGCCGCAGTGTCCATGATGTCTAAGGGGTTAAACAGCAGGGAATGGAGCTGGCTCCATTCCCTGCTGTTAGAGACGGTGTCATCTGTAATTAGCAGCTGACACCAGCCTCCTATGTAGTGGGATTACCGAGTAGTCCCGCTATATAGGAATTTACTGGTACCAGGATATACTAGGGACTAATGGTACCAATTTTCATGCCAAGTAATGTACTAGGAAAACAAAAAAATGTGTAGGGTAGAATGTAAAACCCCCCACAATTATGCCATTTTTGGGGTGCGGGGTGGATTGGAGATTACTTTGTGGTATAAATGACAGGTTACCTTTATTCTGCAAGTTGGTATGAATCCATTGATACCAAATATTATTAATTTTCACTGTTTTACTACTTTTTTTATTTTTCCACCTACAGACCAATGGGAGGGCTTGTTTTTTGGGGACTAAAGTGTATTTTTCATAGTGAAACCATTTTAGGATACACGCGAAAATGTGCAATAATGGTTCCCATACTATACCCTGCCTCTGACAGCGTGTAACAGGAGTGGTAAGATGGCAGGACTGCCATGACAACTGGTTGGAAACCTGCAATTGTATTGCGGTGATGGGGGTGACCGTTCGGTGCAACAGACCTCCACATTGTTTTTTAACAACTAAGCCGCAGTTACGTTCACCGCAGCATCTAATGGCTGAGACTGAGGTTATCTCTGATCTGGGCGGCTAAAGGTGAATGTCAGCTGTAATTGACATTTGCCACCTGACAAGTATGGAGCTAGCATTGCCAGTCCTGCTACATGCCTTCTTACTGACATAATTAAATACAGGTATATCATACGTGAGCAAAGGGTAAATAAATGCCTTCTGATTTCTTATTTGGTATTGGAAAATGTATGGAAAGAAGAGGTCCCATAAATGTTCTGTAGACATAGCTACACTTTTTTCTAGATTAATAAAAAACGAAAAAAAAATAATAAATAAATATATATATATTTCAAGAGGATGCAAGAAGCTAGTGTGCAGCCTTAGTTTTTAGCCTCTTGAGAAAGCTGGTGGCGAAACGCGCGTCGAGGCTAATACCCTCCTTGGTGACATATCCACCACTTTGGTAATGAATTGGAATGTAGGTTTTTGTATTTTTATCATAATTTTTATTTTTTGGTTTGGTGCATTTTTGAATTTTTGATCACCTGATCTGTTATGTGTATATTTATTATGCATCTTTCCAATTTACTGTTTGTTAACTTTAGGTGAGGGATGTGTCCCCCATATTTGTACTGGGGGGTATTTTGTGTTTGTCAATGTTTTTAAGGTTGATTCAGTTGTGATAGCTGAATTTTTGGTATTTATAATGTATTTTTTGGAATAAAAATCTGTATATGGTAATTATTGGAGAGTCATTATACTTCATATTGGTACAAATTAGTTCTTAGTTCTCCCTATGCCTTAATGGCTGGACTAGTTGTCTGTCACTTTAGAGTAATCAATCTGGGGGCGCGCTACTAGCGATTTGTTGAATCATCTCATTCGCCCTCTGGGCGGGATTATAATAGGCGCGGACGCTTAAAAGAGAGACAGAGCAGCAGTAAAGGTGAGACACATCTTTCTCCAGGCATAACTTGGATCCAACATCTATGGATTTTTTTCCCGTTATTTCCCTGATGAACCCTAATGGACCCTAGAGGGAGAAATGCGTTGGGAATTGGATGTATTGCACATGAGGGTAGTAAGTTCGTTCCTTATCTTAATGTGTAATACTGTTGATTATTTTTTGGCAGGAGTGACATCTACACTCTGCTTTATGTGTATCTTTTCATTATGTGCTCCAAAGGGTTTAAGGGGTCCAATTTTTGTGTTTGATGACAGTATTTAGTGTAGTGGGCAAATAGGGTGAGCCACCAAGAGGCGGGGCCGCTCTTTTTGGGGTGATTACTCCACCTGCATCGTCAGGACATAATTGTGGAGAGTGTAGGGCTACACATTGTAATTTTGTGTTTTGCCGCCCACCCCTTTAACTGTGTATTTGCACTGGCATTGTGTTTAGATTGCTACAGAGAAATATTTTATCAGAGTATTTATCAATAAAAGTTATATTTTAGACTTGGGTTAGTTAATAGGCAGCTGTGAATTTTTTGAATGCAGCCTTAGAAAATAATTCTTGCTACATCAAAACGTTTAATTAGGGAAGGGTTAATTCCATTTCTCAAATTATAACCTTTCAATCAAATTTAAGCTTTCAAAAATGTCTTACAACTAGTATACCTTCCTATTTCTCTGTGATAAAGGGTAATTGCCGATTGCAAAGAAGGAATAGACTGGTAAAAGATATCTGCTCCCTCATTATCATTACTACACTGCTATATTGGTATTGGGAATTCCTTCATGGGACAACATCAGATTATAGAAATCATTTTCAGAGGGCCAAGTACTCCGGTTTGTCCCCCAACCTTAACATTTATCAGCTATGATATTATGATATAATATCTTAAATAATTTTTTGGACATTTTGACATATTCCCAGGACATTTATGTCTGATAGACGTAGATGCCAACACTGGCAACTCTGTGACCTGCAGCTTTCTTGGAAATGGGGGTCTTTTTTTTTCTCTACTTTAACAGTAAATCCCCCTATATAGATATATATTTAAAATGTCATTCTTGTTTTGTGTTCCATTAAAATTTCATTTTATCTCCATGCACATGGTGTTATCAGTCTATTTAGACCATTTATTGTTACCTGTTGGAAACCCCTTTCTGTGCATGAAGTTAAAATAATGGAACATAATAAAACAAGAATGAGATGTTAAATATATATTTCCACCATCCAGTTGGCTCCTTTTTCGATTTGGAAGCTGGTTACATTGTTGTTTATCGTGGATTCTGTCTGGGAGTGGTAATCCCAAAAACCGTGTCTCCATCGAACACCATGACAAAAAGGAGCGGGTGAGCTGATTTATACATTTTCTACTTGCTTGCATGTACAGTTGCATAGTTACATAGTTTGTAAGGCTGAAAAAAGAGACATCCATCCAGTTCAGCCTATTGTGCTATAGTGTTGATCCAGAGAAAGGCAAAAGCCCGAATGAAGTAGAAGCCAATTGTCTTCATTTTAGGGAAAAAATTCCTTCCCGACTCCAATCTGGCAATCAGATAGGCAATCACTATAACTTGTTATATTATTGTACTCTAGAAATGCATCCAGACCCTGACAAGACCACGACAAGTTCCTCTGGAGAGCGTTCCACAGTCTCACTGCTCTTACAGTAAAGAATCCTTTTCTATGTCTCTGTAGAAATAGTTAGAGATGATATCTGTAATTCAATATTTTTTAATATTGGTTGATGCAATACTATTCACAGCTGTGTTGTCACTCATTTTATTGCTTGCATACTACATGTTATTCATAAGTTACCTATGGGATACACTGTGATAGCGACTTAGGGTAACTTGACTTGGATCCCAATATCTCTGTCTCAAAAACTAGTAAATGGTCAATTTGGAATTAAGGCCTAAGCGAAGTAAAATTAAAATTGGTTATAAATAATTAATATTCATTGTAATAGAGATCTCTGGTAACTACTTAGGTAGAAAAAATTTCCACTTTAAAGGGTCGGGGCATGTAACGCGAATTCATCCTGATGATTCATAATGCTTTTTCAGGCAGTGACCATGTCTGTCAAACTTGTGGGGGCTCCAAAAAACCGCAATACTGAAGAGATTGGCTCCCTCTGAAGCTGAGTGCAGTAGAAGGAATCGTTACACAACTTGGTTACTTGTTGGACTTGCAGCTTCAGTGAGGCACATAGCTGGACTGTAGAAAATATGCAATTTATTGCTGTCTCTTGGGATTATCAACTGAAGAAGATGCATTTGTTATATAAAACTTAACTGAAAACTAATTAGCTCAGCAGGGTATGTCATCATGTAAGGTGTTACATTTTTGGTAATTGGTTGTAACCTTCTCACACAGAGATTGGATTGCAAGTTCTTATGATGTTCAAAGGAGAAGTAGTGTGATATATAATAGTCTTTAAAGTGAATGTCATCAAAAAATTACTTAGTATTTAACTCTCGTTTTTATGTTGAACACATTTTTTAAGAACTTTTGGTTATAATTTTTGTAATGTTTCGTATCACTTTCAACATCAATAATTCTTAATTCCTGCAGTTTTCACTTTGGCCACTAGGCTCAATAATAGTCTGACACTTCCTGTTCTGTAGAGAGAGATTTTCAGCAGTCTGCTCATTATCAACACAAGCAGAGTTACACTGAAAGGTGACACCAATGTGTATAAATAACACAGGATCCCCCAGTCACAATAGGAGAGAGTCACAGATCACCTCTTCCCCTCCCTGCACACTGACTTCTTCCCAGGTCACAGAGCATGCCAAGAAAACTCTCCTATAGTAGTCAATGGGTCTACTCCTGTTCACAGGCTCCTATGTGCATGTAGTTGCTGTAAAGCATCTCTCTAAATGCTGTTAAACCAGTGCAGGCAAGAATGTTGCCCCCATAACGTAATAAAAAATAAATTTGAGAGATCTACAATCAAAAATAAAACTCAAAGAAGAAAAAAATGGACAGGCTTTTTTTAATAAGTAAAAAAAAAAAATTGGCGACAGATTCCCTTTAATATTTGATTGGTTACTTGGAGCCGAGAACTCGATAAGTGGACGGGCTCTTTCATTAATAAGGTTGGCCAATGCAGCACATAACGTTGAACTGTCATACTTACCTAATCCCTCAGCTCCATTTCATCCCCTGCCTCTGTTGCTGCTCCCGTCAGATTTTCAGTTGACTTCTTGTTCCGGCAGTCGGATCCTCACTGCTGCAGCCTCTGATTGCTTACAGGGGGCAGTTTTTTTTCGGGACTCACGGGTCAAAGGGGACACTCCAAACCGTGAAGTCAACAAAAGATCTGTGACCGCTTAAGCCAATACGTAGCTGCAGCAGTGACGTTTCAACTACCGGAACCAGAAAGTCAATGGAAGACCTGACGGGAGCAGCAACAAAGGCAGCACTTAAACGAGGGATAAGTATGACTTTTTTTTTTTTTCATTTTAGGAGGAACTGTTCATCTTGGTGTGCTGTCATGTTACAGAGTGGATGGCAGTGAGGCACGTTTCTCATCTGCCAGCAGCAGTGGCAGCAATTAAAAGTAAACTTATGACCTGGACAACCCCTTTAATCTCCCTCACTAACTGGTTTTTACCAGTTTAACACATAAGAGAAGTGGGTGTCTGTAATTGGGAAGCCCTAAAACTAGGAAAAATTTTCCAGGGGGTAAAGGGGGTTCATTTTTGGGGTGGCCTATATATATCGGGGTTTAGCCCCATTTTACATCATGTTTTATGCCTCTGATGCCAGTATCTGTCGGGTTAAAATGAAAAGGATATCCCGAGATATATCCCAGTGTAGCCATAGAGCTCTATATTGCAAACATAGCTCATATGGGCTCTGTTTCATGATCTTACATGTTTTATGTGCCGGACCAAAAGTGTTGCGATGTCAATGAGGCCCTTAGCAGTTTCAGCGTGAAGGCGATTACAGGTGCAATTTATCGTTTCATTTAGACAATTTAGTAGTTTTTTATAATTGAATGTGTAATCAGAAAATGACTTATTGTTTAACTCACATTTTTATGTTAAAACAATTTTTTTAATTTTTTTTAATTTTTTTATTTTTCATGTAACTATTAATATTTTTTTAAAGTTCTGCAGTTCTGTCTTTGGCCACTAGGCCAAATAATAGTTTGACACTTCCTGTTCTGTAGAGAAAACTTTTCAGCAGTCTCCTCAGGTAGGATTACACTGAAAGGTGACACCAAGTGTATAAAATACATCGTCCCCATTTACAATAGAGGGTCACAACTCCCCTCTCCCCTGCCCTAACTTTTTCCCACATCACAGAGGAGGCCTAGAAAAATTTCCAATAAAACTCAGTGGGTCTGCACGTGTTTACAGGCATGTGCATGAATCTGCTGTAAAGCACCTCTCTAAATGCTGTTAAAAGCAGCTAAGGCAAGATGGCTGCCCCATAATCTTACACAGCCAACAAAATAAAAAAAATCTACAATCAGAAAATAAAAACACGTAAGAAAACAATACGTATCAGTATCTCAGTATCTGGTTTAACATAGTAAAAATAAAAATGGTGAAAGTAAAATAAAAAAATAGTGACAGATTCCCTTTAAGCAAGGTAGAAATATAAAAATATATAATTCACAACCCGGTAACAGATCTTTGCAAGTAAATAAAAAGTACTGAATGTTCTAAAAGAAAAACTAATCTGTTTTTTTATCATCATCATGTTCCAATAGCCATAACTTTTAAATGTTTCTATTGACTAAAATTGGTGGATTGGTTACTTACTTATTCGACTTTTTAAAATGAAACAATTTTGAGGGACAAGTAATGTATTGAATAACTTTTATTCATTTTTTTATGAACGGAATTTGAAAAGTTTAGCCATTGTTTTCTAGGTTTGCTATTATAATGTTCACCATGTGGTGTACATGACACGTTATCTTAAAGCTGTTTCCCCACTCCTATGATTAGCTTTCAACATGTAGGGACAGGTAATTGAAGACTTTTTCTAAATAAATTGCTTTTGATATTGCCATGGTCAGGAGATAAGAGAGATTTTATCTGCTCTGATTGCACACAGGTATCTCTTCATTATCATCCTGCTCTCTCTTCCTGATTAGACAGACAGTAGGGTCAGACAAAGCAAAGTCTTTATCTCTAACAAGATTAAATTGTTTAATTGTCTACCTTTGAAAAAACACTTGTTTCACTCCTAGGAGGTCTATGGCATTGTTTACTTACAGATGAAATCTCTTGCACTAATGTCTCTGTAACATTTAGATAGGAATAACAGAGCTGATATGCTAATCACTGCTATAGAACCACCCACAGGCTGACTAGAAAGTGTTAGGTTGACGCTGCCTGTGACTCTATGAAACTGCATGGTGAGAAAACCCCTTTGATTCTGTAAGTCATTAAGATCCCACTATAGCGTCAAAGAGCGCACTCCTTTTACACCGTCATCAGATGATTCCATAGATTATGACAGAACCTGTTCTGTTAAACGTTGATACATGTATGTTACAAGCGGTCCCGCAGCCCATGGGTAGGACTAGGTGCTCTCGTGCCCCTGCTGCGGTCCCTAGCCCGTGGGCGATTGGCGCCGCGGCTCGTGTGTCGGGCCGCGGGTGTGCTCGCCCCTGCACCCATACACTTACCCGGCCGCATTCCTGCTTCCCTGCGGTCCCCTTCCGGCTGGCGGGCGCATACTTGCTCCTTAGGGTGCGCACGCGCCAGTTCTCTCAAATTTAAAGGGCCAGCGCGCCGTTAATTGGTTGATTGCCAGGCGCTGACCCTATATATCGGTAACACCTCCAGCATGTCCCCGCTGGATTTTTATTGCCTTTTGCCTTCAGAGAAAGCGTCTATTCTAGTCTTGTCCTGATTTCCGTGTACCGAACCTTCTCACCTACGTCCTACGACCACGAAACTTTGCTGCCTGTCTTGACCTTACCGCCTGTCCCCGACTACGAGCTTGCCTTACGATTTTGTACCACGCTATACCTCGGCTGCCACCGCAAGCAAGTCAAGTCAGGGGTAGACTCCCGCGCAGCAAGTCCATCCCGCTTTGCGGCGGGCTCTGGTGAAAACCGGGACCTACTTAGACTCCTCTCCATAGCGAGGCTTACACCATCGCTTGCGGTGGTCCAGTGGATCCACTACCATACCCGTTACAATGTAGAGCCTCCCCCCGAAAGAGTGGACAGGGCGTTGGCAGTAATTCTGCATTGATGTCACTGATCATTTTGCCCTTCCTTTGATCCGTGTCCACTTTCAATCGGTCAATAATCCATCAGTATTGCTAAAGCCAAAAAGAAACAGGAGTTGATCCAAAACAGAGATGACAAATAATGGAATATTTGCATGTATTCTGTGTTTTGTATCCATTCCTGCTTTTGGCTACCTAATCATCAGACAATCCTGATGCAAACAAAGGACCATGTAATACTGGCCTTACAGCTTCTCCAAAGACGCAATCGGTTGTGTTTGTCCTTTTCATTCCTTCAGACAGATTAAAAGAAGGGGAAAACTAAACATATTGGCAACGTCATAGAGGGATGGAGGGTGGAAACAGCATTAGGAAACCACAGGGTGGTCGAATGATAGAGTGGTCAGTTGGCAACAGCATGAGTAGGCCACAGAATGGCACAATGACAGACTGTGGAGGTGGCAGCAGCATGAGTAGGCCACATAGTGGCACAATGACAGATTGTGGAGGTGGCAGCAGCATGAGTAAGCCACAGAGTGGCACAATTACACAGTGTGGAGGTTGGAGCAGCATGAGTAGGTCACAGAGTGGCACAATGACAGATTGTGGAGGTGGCAGCAGCATGAGTAAGCCACAGATTGGTACAATGACAGACTGTGGAGGTGGTTGCACCATGAGTAGGCCACAGACTGGCACAATGACAGACTTTGGAGGTGGCAGCAGCATGAGTAGGCCACAAGGTGGCACACTGACAGATTATGGAGGTGGCAGCAGCATGAGTAGGCCAAAGATTGGCACAATTACACAGTGTGGAGGTAGCAGCAGCATGAGTAGGTCACAGAGTGGCACAATGACATACTGTGAAGGTGGCAGCAGCATGAGTAGGCCAAAAATTGGCACAATTACACAGTGTGGAGGTGGTAGCAGCATGAGTATGTCACAGAGTGGCACAATGACATAGTGCGGAGGTGGTGGCAGCATGAGTAGGCCACAGATTGGCACAATGACAGATTGTGGAGGTGGCAGCAGCATAAGTAAACCACAGATTGGCACAATTACACAGCGTGGTAGTGGCGACAGCAACAGCAGCAGCATCAGGCCAGAGAGTGGCACAATGACATAATCTTGAGGTGGCGGCAGCTAGGTGACATATTGAGGAGGTGGCAGCAGCATCAACTCAGAGAGTGATATGGGGACATAGCCTGGAGGTGACAGCAGCAGCAGCATGAAGAGACCTGAGTGGTGAGGTGGCAGAGGCATTAGAAGGCTACATAATGGCCTAATGAAGAGTGGGGAGGTGGGTGGCAATACCAGGCCCTGGTAAAGATGATGTTTGGTAGAAGGAGCAGCTGGCAGCAGATGTGTGGCATCAGGTGGATGGCAGCATCAGAATAGTAGCCAGAAGAATCCAAACTCATTTGTCAAAGTTTGGGTGAGGCGGCATGGCTGATCTAATCTAATGCATTATTGGGGTGTAGAAATCCTGGCTGATCCACGCCTGATTCATCTTGACAAAGGTGAGTCTCTCCACATTTTGGGTGGACAAGCAAGTTCTCCTTGGGGTAACTATGGCCCACACCGCACTGGATGCCACAGTACTTGCCGCTATACACTATACACCACTATTTCTCTATGTGAGAAATACACACACTGTATTTAAAAAGATAGTTCACCACAATAAGTGAAAAAAGTAACTCTTTGGCGGAGAGAACAATATCCCAAAATAGTAACCTGCCTGTAATGGAGATGTGTGTATGTGAGAAATACACACACTGTATTTCAAAGACAGTTCCCACAGTAAGTGAAAAAAGTAACTCTCTGGAACAGAGAGCAATATCCCAAAATAAAAAAAACGCTGGTTCAGGAACATGTGTGTATATGACACATAAACACTGTGTATTTGAAAGGTACTTTACCCCAGTAACTACAAAATCGGAAGTATTTGGCACAGAGTGCAATCTAGTGCTGATGCAGAGAGATCTGTGTGCATCAGTGACACAGTTTCAAGTGGCAGAATGTAAAATGGCTGGCCTATTTATAGGGCTGTGACACCACAGAAGCTGGCTGGCTGCATTCCTGCATGTCATGTCATTGAGGGCGTTCCTTTCTTTCTCCCATAGTTTTTTGCCCCATGTCACGCCATGTGCTCGCGGGCATTTTAGAAAAAAAGACGATTTGTTACCACGAATTGCCGGGAAATTCGGCTTTGTATAGAATCAAATTTTTCCTGAAATTCGAAACTAATTCCACTTTGTCAGATTCAATTCGCTCATCTCCACATATAAGTAGTTAAACCTTTCTTTGTCACTATATTGGTGTCCCTCAAATCTGCCTACACATAATTCATACACATGGCAGAACTGAATGGCACTGATATGGTGCATCACCAACATTGCAGAGGAGTGTCAGCTGTATTGTACAGCTAATATCTGCTGCTGTTAGTGCAGACACAACTCCTAGGCCCACATAATCCCTGTGCAGTGCATTTATGCTGTTGGGCACACACTATTTCGTATGAACTATAACTAACTTTCTATATAATTTTGACATTTCTCCATGAGGGTATTATAAATTACGTCTTTCTTGAAAGAGGATGTTATTCAATCACGTTCCCTATTGCTCAGAAGTGGTTTTCCTATCTTGCTGTTTCACAGAGCTTGCTTTTTACATGCAGCTTCAGGTTCACACTTCCTAGTCAGGCTGTGGGCGGTTCTACAGTAGTGATTGGCATATCAGCAGGGGCGTAACTACCGGGGTAGCAGGGGTAGCAGTTGCTCCGGGGCCCGTGCGGTTAGGGGGGGGCCCCCCCTTGGGCACTGCTACCCGCGTCCGCTACCCCGGAAAATGCCGCTCCTGGCCCCCGGGCAGTGAACTTAACAGTTCACTGCGCGGGCGGGGAGTTTCGGGGCCCGGCGCATACTGCCTCTGAACCCCCGGGCCCCCCGGGCCCAAGCGTTAAAGAGGCAGCGCTTCCATGGAGATAGCAAAAAACGGAGTGCCGATCGCTTCCGCCCTGCTACTTCCCCTGCCGGCTGTCCTGTGATCACGTGGGCGCCAAGCGGTGACGTCACATCACCCCCCGCTGAGCACAGAGGCTGCGGGTGGGGGGCAGGGGGGGCGAAGGAAGGTTCCTGCTAGCCGCGCCCCCCCATCGGGGGAGCGTGGGAACCAAGTGGAAAAAGGATTTCCTTAAAAATTTACCCCTGCCCCTAACCGCTGCCGGGTTAATACCCCCTAAGCCGCCTGTATACCCCCTAAGCCGGCCTGGATATACCCCCCTAAGCCGGACCCTGTTTATACCCCCCCTAAAAGCTTGCCCCCCGTATACCCCTAAGCTCCCTGTTAAACCCCCAAGCCACCCCCTTGTAATAACCCCCCCCTAACCCCCGGGGCCCCCGTATACCCCCTAATGCCGCCCCTGGTTATACCCACCCCTTTAACCAACCCATTAGTGTTAACCCCTAAGCCGCCGTAAACCCCCTAAGCCGCGCCGATACCCCCTAACCCGCCGTACCCCCCCCTAAGCCGCCCGTAACCCCCAAAACCACCTTATACCCCCTAAGCCTCCGTATACCTCCCTGCCGTATACCCCCTAAGCCGCCTGTATACCCCAAAACCCGGCCCTGTATCCCCCCCCTAAGCTTCGCCTATACCCCCTAAGCCTGCCGTATACCCCCAAACCCCTGCCTGTATACCCCCCTACCCCCATTATACCCCCTAAGCCTGCCTTTTTACCCCCTAAGCCTCCCTTTATACCCCCTAGCCGCCTGATACCCCAGCCGCCTATACCCCCAACCCTTTCCCATAAACCCCCTAAAGGCGCCTTATACCCTCTAAGTCCGCCTGTAATATCCAACCCTGAAGCCTGCTCCTATACCCCCAAAATGCCTACCTTATCCCCTAACCCCACTTGTTACCACCCCTAAGCCCCAAACCTACCCCCCTAAGCCCCTTTTTGGTATAACCCCCTAGGGCCCCTATATACCACTAAACCACTGCCCCCCTGCCTAAATGGACCCCCATATAGCCAGGGGGCAGGTGCTGGGAAAGTCAGGATTCTAAGATATTTGGGGTCTAAATCTGCATGGACAAGTGGTCGGGAAAATGTTATCATGATGGCGGACTGGACCGATGCAGAACAAAAGAGAAAGTCAACGACTGGTCAGAGAAATGTCACCTGTGAGTCACAAGATGTAACCACACTGTAATCACTTATATGTCTACAGAGCCTGTGTACACTGGTGTCTACCACTATATAGTCACTGTATGGTGGTTATATACAGTCTGCAGAGCCTGTGTACACTGGTATCTACCACTTTTATGGTCACTGTATGGTGGTTAATAAACAGTCTGCAGAGCCTGTGTACACTAGTATATTTCCACTATATGGTCACTATATGGCGTACTATTGTCTTTGTGTAAATGATCAGTAAAAGTGTAAGGTATTATTCAGTCACTAAGTGTAATTTTGGTCATGGGGACCCCTTGTTTATCTATATTATCTAACAGCATGTCCTGGTACATGGTCGTGGTCAGGGAGGTGGGCGAGAGGGGACGGGGGGCCCATCCAAAAGTTTTCTTTGGGGCCCTGGTTTCTCTAGTTACGCCCCTGCATATCAGCTCTGCTATTCCTAGCTGAGCCTGGGAGAAGAAGGTTGGTGATGGAGGGGTTTGATAGATGGACACAAGGCTACAGAGCTTAAAAAGGTTAAAGTTTGTCAGGAAGAAACATAAAAAACCTTGTGTGCTGCTGATAAGATAGAGCAAAGAGCATCACCATCCTGGCCAGGGCTGCAAGAGCAAAGAAAGGTGGTCCATAACTTAAAGAAGCTTGTGTACGCAAGCAGGAAGTAAGAACTGCTCTAGCTCTGAAATACAGAAAAATTAAAACCCAAAAATTATAGGGAAATGTTTTTATTTACCTACGCCTACATTTTTAAAGCTAACTGATGTGATGAGAACAATCTGTTACTATTTTAAATTAAAACTAGAAATCCTCACAAAGTGTAAGTATATTTATTGTATCATCCAGTCATGATTAGTCCAAACATAAAAACGATCATTTTCGTGATAGATAATCTTTTATGGAGCTAATCTTTACTGGTAATGTTGCAATTCAGCTTCAGTTTTAACCCACACCCAAATGCTAATTTTGCGGGAATGTCATCATAAGGCATCCAAGGCAAAATTAGGTGTATTACTCACCAAATATGGACAAACTTCCTAATGGATGTTGAGTTCTCCCTTATCTGATAACCAATAACCACAGATTGCCAGTCTGACTGGCATTCCACTGACTGGTTACCCGATGTGGTTACATTCTGGCAAAATTCACTTTGGTTTGTCCTGAATCTAAAGCGCCCCACTACTTGCATGTTATTTGCACCCTTAAAGGGGTTGTCTCACTACAAGGGTTGTTTTTTATGTTAAAGATCTTGCAAAAACAAGGCACTTTGCGATATGTGTCCATTAACAGTGTCCTACCTATTCCTAGATATCCCCTCTTGTATAACCTGCACCAGCTCCTCTGATCACTATAGCTACAAACCTGGTCGATCTCTCCTGATAGGCTGCCAGCTCTGGTCGCTTTGGTTACAGACCTGATATCCTTAGCAGCTCCTCACTCCAGGCTAGTAGAAGCCAATAAACACACCCCTGAATTCAAACATGAAACTGAAAACAGGACTGAGGTAAGATGAATCAATGTAGTGAGACAACCCCTTTAAATGCAGTAGTGCATCTGAAAAATGAATTTTTTTTTTTTCTCTAGGAAAGGTTTTGTGTTTTTGCCCTTTTTTTAGTGACTTCTAAAGACTCTTGAAGAAATTTTCCCTCCCCCCGTGTGAAGAGCCGTGTTTTTGGGGAGATAAGGGTTTCATCCTTTAATCTAAGATTCTCTTAAGAGTACATTCAAGGCTATTGATAAATGCATATCACACTCTTGCCACAGAAGAGAAATGAACAAGAGATGGAAATGCACACAAATCTATTTCACAAAAGTATAATAGACCCTTCGCTGTAATTACTAATCAGCTTTCTGTCATCATGTGGCAGTAAGTCAAATGTAAAAAGAATTATGCAATACATATCCTGAATAGTAATAACCTCAAGCAACTTCTTACTCTAAGATTAAGTCCAAAATTTCAAATAAATTTTAATCTCGTACCAAAAAAAGTAATACACATCTAGCAGCCCTAAAGTCAATCAATGTGTGGTCAGGATATCCAAAAAACAAAGAACCAAAATGAAGCACAAAAAAATCAAACCCGGGAAACACCAAACCCAAAATCTGAGACCTTGGGGAACCCCGCAGGTAAAATAATCACAGAAATAAAATGATACAAAAAAGCCAATACAAACGACAAAATGCAAGCAAATTTTCCAAGAAAAAAATCTTACCTTCTTCTCATATGCTAATTTTTGTTTTTCCCTATGCCCAAGTTCTACAACATACGAAAAAAAAGAAAAATTTAAAGGGCCCCGAAAAAAAAAGTACGCAAGTAAATGAATCCAAGTGTGCTTTTTTTGAAGGAGGTTTTGTAACTCTTTTTTCTAAGGCATGACCTAAAAACCAAATCCTAAAAACCTTCATAAAACTGAGTTCTTCATCCACTGCTTGTCAAAAGCTGCAGAAAAAACCTCAGTTTTTTGGCATGTTTTGCATTTTTGGCACATTTTTGCGGCATCTTTTGCACATTTTTGGCACTTTACTTTTTCAGAAATCCCAACTTTGTTGGTATTTCTCAAAAAACGGGGCAAAAAAAAAAAAAATCCCCCGCTTTTCTAGACTTCCAATAGTAAATTATCTGCCCTACCCCAGTCGTTTTTTTTTTTAAATTTTGAAAAAAAAAAACCAGCAAAATAAAACAGCAGAAAAGGGCTTTCTGTGGGGACAACAGACTTTTTTTAAACTAAGAAGTCTATGGGGCCTCGTTTTTTCAGCGTTTTTTTTAACGAAAAAAAGCTAAAAAAAAAGGGCGTTTGTGGCATGGGGAATAGCCTAAAGGTTTTTCCAGGCTTATTTGGACACGGTTATTGGAGCGTTTCCGTGCCCAAAAAAGCATCGCTAACAACCCCAAAACTGCAAAAGTTAATTTAATTGATTCCTATGCAAAACAGCGTTGCAGTTCACACACAAAGGGTTTTTTAAGGGGGGTTCCTTGGAAGCTGTTTTGGGCGCTGGAAAAAGAAGTGTCATGTCAATTCTTGAAGCCTGTTTTAGGCGCGTCTCTCGTCGCATTTTTTGGACGCGTTTTTGGAGCGTTTTTCGGTGCGTTTTTTGACCTGGCTATTAATTTGTATTGGTGAAAACAGTGTTGAAAATTTTGTCCAAAAGGCGATGAGAAATGCATCTGAAACCTCTTCTAAAGAAGCGTGTTTCAGGCAAGGTTTTGATGCCGTTTTGAGAGCGGAAACGCTCCGAACACAGCATCAAACTCAGCCATATAAACATACTTTAAAGGGGTTGTCTCACTACAAGGATTGCTTTTTATGTTAAAGATCTTGCAAAAACAAGTCACTTTGTAATATGTGTCCATTAACAGTGTCCTATCAGTTCCTAGATATCCCCTCTTGTATGGGCTGCATCAGCTCCTAAGGTTGCTGTAGCTACAGACCTGTTTGATCTCTCATGATAGGCTGCCGGCACTGGTTGCTATAGCTACAGACCTGGCTTCTGCTGCAGCCCAGTAGAAGCCAGCAAACACGCCCCTGAATTCAAAATAAAACCAAGAAAATAGGACTATAATAAGATGAATCAATGAAGTGAGACAACCCCTTTAAGGCTCATAATCAGTTCTGAAGGAACAATTCATGTCCAAATGTCTGTGGTGTTCAGTTGTTTTGATTACACCCTCTGCAAACAGGTACATTACAATCACAAATCCCCTGACACTCCATAGAAAATCACTGGTAGTAGTAGGGGTCATACAAAGCTTAGTAACTTTTAACCAAGAAATGTTATAGTGTGCCACCTTTGCCACTAGTCACTTTATGAAATTTCTGTTCTGCTCCAGTTAACTGATAGTGGTATTACTATGGAGTGGAAATTTCTAAGAGGAACAACATTTCAGCCAAAAGACGGTTACCCATGGAAGCTTGCAGAGTACTGAAGCACTTGACAGATAAAAAATCTTTGACCTTCTCATCAATCATTAAAGGGAACCTGTCACATAGATTATGCCCCCCTTGCTGAGGATAGCACAAGCTAGAGTCAGACCGGCTGTTTCCAGCGCTGTGTCCCTTATTCTGTAAGATGCTGTAGTTTTCGTGTATTTAATGCTCAAATCTGCAGTTTTCAGCCAGAAGAGTCATTCAAAGAGTCAGTTTTTTTCAAACCCCGCCCATCTGAGGCTAGCCCCGCCCACCTCAACCGATAAACCTATTACTTTGAATAGGTAGAAACATGTGAATAACTGTCAGTGGGTGGGGCTAGCCTTTGGTGTGTGGGGCTAACTCCTGCTCATGAAAAACATTTGAGGGATAAATGCTCTAAAGCTACAGCATCTTTCAGAATAAGGGCACAGCGCTGGAAACAGCAGGTCTGTCACTAGCTTGTGCTCTCCTCAGCAAGGGGGGCATAACCTATGTGACAGGTTACCTTTAAAGCCTGACCTCACAAATGCTCTTTCCCACTGACACAATGTTGTCAAAAATTATGGAAAGTTTTCCCAAAAGTCTTACCTTTTTATCTGAACCCCATCTTTACAATAGCCAGGTCTGATTTTGTATTGATAGCTCTGGGACTAAAAATAGGAACTAGGAACTACCTTAGGTATGACCTAATAGATGCCTGTACATTTGAAATATATTAGTAATTATATTTACCCACATATAATCATGACAATTTGATTATAGTTTGGAAGAGTAAAAGTTCCCTAATAGGGTTAAAGTTGCTAATAACAATAAAATTAGGTTTTTAAATAAAAATAATAGAGCAAAATGAAAAAAATCTAATTAACATGATTTTGGTAATGAATCTGTTTCATTAAATAAAATATCATAATCAGAAAAAATTACATATTTGATATTCTCATTTTGCCAAAAACCCCATCAATTTATGTCAATTAAAGTGAACTGTAAATGATGTAAAACAAAAAAGGGCAGAAATCCTTTCAATGTATTTCAGCATTAATACATAATTCTAACTTCTATGTTACCCAAAATGATACATAAATAATGTGCAGCCCTACCGTATAAAAAAAAAAATCAAAGAGCACTTTAAAAAGAAAATATATGATTGACAACATACAAAAGAAAAATAAAAACATTTCAATAGTCCTTAAAATCAACCTGTCAGGTGTTCTATGCAGACTTATCTGACAACAGGAGATGATAGAGAGAGAAGCTGAGCCCTGTGATACATAGGGTTATATGATAGAGGAGAGAAGCTGATCTCTGTGATATATAGGGTTATATGATAGAGGAGAAGAGCTGAGCTCTGTGATATATCGGGTTATATGATAGAGGAGAGAAGCTGAGCTCTGTGATATATACAGTTATATGATAGAGGAGATAAGCTGAGCTCTGTGATATATAGGGTTATATGATAGAGGAGAGAAGCTGACTGTGATATATAGGTTATATGAAGAGGAAGAAGCTGAACTCTGTGATATATAGGGTTATATGATAGAGGAAAGAAGCTGATCTCTGTGATACATAGGGTTGTATGATAGAGGGAGAGAAGCTGAGCTCTGTGTTATATAGGGTTATATGATAGAGGAGAGAAGCTGAGCTCTGTGATATATAGTGTTATATGATAGAAGAGATAAGCTGAGCTCTGTGATATATAGGGTTATATGATAGAGGGAGAGAAGCTGAGCTCTGTGATATATAGGGTTATATGATAGAGCAGAGGAGCTGAGTTCTGTTATATATATAAGGTTATATGATAGAGGGAGAAAAGCTGAGCTCTGTGATATATAGTGTTATGTGATAGATGAGAGAAGCTGAGCTCTGTGATATATAGGTTATATGATAGAGGAAGAGAAGCTGACTCTGTTGATATATAGGGTTTTTATGATAGAGGTAGAGAAGCTGAGGCTCTGTGATATATAGGGTTACATGATAGGAAGAGATAGCTGAGCTTTGTAATTTATAGGGTTACTATGACAGAGTGGAGAAGGTGAGCTCTGTGATATATGGGGTTTATATGATAAGGAGATAAGCTGAGTCTCTGTGAATATATAGTTAATGATAGAGAGGAGAAGTTTAGCTCTGTGATAAATAGAGGTTATGGATAGAGGAGAAAAGCTGAGCTCTGTGATATATAGGGTTAAATGATAGAGGAGAGAAGTTTAGCTCTGTGATAAATAGGGTTATATGATAGAGGAGAGGAGCTGAGCTCTGTGATATATAGGGTTATATGATAGAGGAGAGAAGCTGAGCTCTGTGATATAAAGGGTTATATGATAGAGGAGAGGAGCTGAGCTCTGTGATATAAAGGGTTATATGATAGAGGAGAGGGGCTGAGCTCTGTGATATATAGGGTTGTATGATAGAGGAGAGAAGCTGAATACCACCTATGCAATAGCATCAGAACTGCAGGTAAGGTCCATGGCATGTGGCCATGCACTGTGGCTTCCTAAGGAGTAGTGTTCTTTTTCAGATCTGGATAGGGCTAGTTTGGCTCGTCCTAAAATTTGCCCATGATCATGGCAAATCTGTACAACTAATCACAAGTCTTTTCTTCAGACAAGAAAAGGAAGTGTATTATTCATTGGTTCCATACCCTCCCTTCCATGAAAATTCTGGTCCAGATGAAACAGCCCTACACAAATTTGAAGGATTCAGGATAATTTGGGTCCTTATCACGTTACAAGGGTCTGCAATCCTTTATGAGAAATATGCACTTTATACGGTTTTAATTATTTTATTGTTTCATTATTTCTATTATAAATATGTATACTTTTAGATAATCGTGTGCACAATCAATTTTTGCATATCACTTTTTTTCTGTGCTTTAAATTGCTTGGGTAGGCAATATTAACGTCACATGCAATATTAATGTAACTCAATATACAATTTGTACCAATTTCATCATTTTATTTATTTCTGCATTTTATATTAGTAATTCTCCCTTAATGATTATTCTGCATTAAAACAGGAACAATATAGGGAAATCTTGTAAAAAAAACCAGGGGTTGTTCTAAAATAGCTTGTTTGGTGTTATGCAAACTATACATAAAATTACAACATTATCATTAAATTCTTTATGCCTTACATCCATCCATCCATCCATCCATCCATCATCC
This sequence comes from Phyllomedusa bahiana, assembly GCA_025379985.1. Taxonomy (NCBI): domain Eukaryota; kingdom Metazoa; phylum Chordata; class Amphibia; order Anura; family Hylidae; genus Phyllomedusa; species Phyllomedusa bahiana. The sequence goes on from JAODAL010006976.1 coordinate 41,022, forward strand.
ATCCATCCATCCATCCATCCATCTATCTATCTATCTATCTATCTATCTATCTATCTATCTATCTATCTATCTATCTATCTATCTATCTATCTATCTATGTTATTAAAGTTATGTGCGTCACAGTTGCTATTTTCTGGCTTACATTATGAAGGAGCGCTTTCACAGTCAATGATTTCCTGCATTTGTTGTTCACGCTGCTCTAGCTCTGCAGGAAGCGCTAAAAGCATTTAGCCAATTATGCACGTAATTATATCAAAAATAGGACCTGAAATTGTAAATTTTTAATGATAAGAATAGGGTAGTGGAAGGTGCAGCAGAAAGGTCACAGAACACAAGTGAATGAGATAACCCAGGCTGAGAAGAACACCCAGGGTGAAAGAACTCTGTCTGCAAAATACTAATGTATCCCCCTGTCATGTATATTTAATCCCCTTCTTTTATTTGACAATGCAGTCATTTATGGTATTACTGTCAAATCCTTTCCAACAGGATACTGTCCCTGTTGTGAAATTAAATATTTCATCATCATGCTACCCAATGGCACAGGGAACAAATTTTTCCACTAAGATCAACAGAACAAACAATGCACAAAAGAAGACGTAAGACATTATACATATTGAATGTCTGGAAACCTTTCCAAATACGATTAACATTAGGATGACATTATGCAAATAAGCTCCATGACTCACTCAGTAAGAATACTGTACAGCTTAACAAAAAGCTAAAAATATGTCTTTTACATAGAATTGTATTCAAGTGTATGAAATTCAAAATGGTTCACATTAGAAATACTGCATGAAATATACAGTGCCTTGCGAAAGTATTCGGCCCCCTTGAACTTTTCAACCTTTTGCTGCATTTCAGGCTTCAAACATAATGATATAAAATTTTAATTTTTTGCGAAGAATCAACAACAAGTGGGACACAACTGTGAAGTGGAACGAAATTTATTGGATATTTTAAACTTTTGCAAAGATAAAAAATGAAAAGTGGGGTGTTCAATGTTATTCTGCCCCCTTAAGTTAATACTTTGTAGCGCCACCTTTTGCTGCGATTACAGCTGCAAGTCGCTTGGGGTATGTCTCTATCAGTTTTGCACATTGAGAGACTGAAATTCTTGCCCATTCTTCCTTGGCGCACCGCTGGAGCTCAGTGAGGTTGGATGGAGAGCGTTTGTGAGCAGCTGGAGCTCAGTGAGGTTGGATGGAGAGCGTTTGTAAGCAGCTGGAGCTCAGTGAGGTTGGATGGAGAGCGTTTGTGAGCAGCTGGAGCTCAGTGGGGTTTTGGGAAATGGAGAGCGTTTGTGAGCAGCTGGAGATCAGTGAGGTTGGATGGAGAGTGTTTGTGAACAGCTGGAGCTCAGTGAGGTTGGATGTAGAGCGTTTGTGAGCAGCTGGAGAACGGTGAGTGGGGATGGAGAGTTGTTGTGAGCAGCGGGAGCGCAGTGGGGTGGGGTGGAGAGCGTTTGTGAACAGCAGTTTTCAGCTTTTTCCACAGATTCTCGATTGGATTCAGGTCTGGACTGTGACTTGGCCATTCTAACACCTGGATATGTTTATTTGGGAACCTTCCATTTATATTTTGCTTTATGTTTGGGATCATTGTCTTGTTGGAGATAAATCTCCATTCCAGTCTCAGGTCTTTTGCAGACTCCAACAGTTTTTTCTTCCAGAATGGTCCTGTATTTGGCTCCATCCATCTTCCCATCAATTTTAACCATCTTTCCTGTCCCAGCTGAAGAAAAGCCCAAACCATGATGCTGCCACCACCATGTGTGACAGTGGGGATGGTGTGTTCAGGGGGATGAGCTGTGTTGCTTTTATGACAAATATTGGTTTCGTCTGACCAGAGCCGCTTCTTCCACATGTTTGGTGTCTCCCAGGTGGCTTGTGGCAAACTTTAAACGAGACTTTTTTTGGATATCTTTGAGAAATGGCTTACTTCTTGCCACTCTTCCATAGAGGCCAGATTTGTGCAGTGTACCACTGATTGTTGTCCGATTGACAGTCTATCCCACCTCAGCTGCAGTCCTATGAAGGTCATCCAGTGATCATGGGCCTCTTGGCTGCATCTCTGATCAGTTTTCTTGTTTGAGATGAAAGTTTAGAGGGACGGCCGGGTCTTGGTAGATTTGCAGTGGTCTGATACTCCTTCCATTTCAATATGATCGCATGCACAGTTATCCTTGGGATGTTTAAAGTTTAGGAAATCTTTTTGTATCCAAATCCGACTTTAAACTTCTCCACAACAGTATCACGGACCTGCCTGGTGTGTTCCTTGGTCTTCATGATGCTCTTTGCGCTTTAAACAGAACCCTGAGACTATCACAGAGCAGGTGCATTTATACGTAGACCTGATTACACACAGGTGGATTATATTTATCATCATCAGTCATTTAGAACAACATTGGATAAGAGATCCTCATTGAACTTCTGGAGTGAGTTTGCTGCACTGAAAGTAAAGGGGCCGAATAATATTGCACACCCCACTTTTCCCTTTTTTTTTTTTTTTACAAAAGTTTAAAATAGCCAATAAATTTCATTCCATTTCACAATTGTGTCCCACTTGTTGTTGATTCTTCACCAAAAAAATAAAATTTTATATCTTTATGTTTGAAGCCTGAAATGTGGCAAAAGGTTGAAAAGTTCAAGGGGGCCGAATACTTTCGCAAGGCACTGTACACAGTGCACTCACATTATTATGACCACCAGCTCATATCCAGAGTAACCGCTGTGTGCAGGAAAGCTAGCAGCTAGGCAGACTGGGAGTGGACCCGAAAAGACCCGGTAAGTTGCCACAGGTACCTGGAGTCATGCTGAATGCATCCCACAGCTGGGTAAAGGTTCCCTGAACTGTTACTTTAGACATGATTCATTTTGGTGCTGAGTTGCTCCAATGCAGCGTGTCGGTCCACCCTTGTGCATCTTCATAGCTAACTTTTCACATCAATTTCTACATCACTTAGTTGCAATGGCGCCATTTGTCACCTCACAATACACTTTCTCCACAGCAGCATGCAAACAGTTCACAAACTGTGCATTTTCAGAAATACCCCCACCCACGACCAAAAAACAATAATCAGCCATTTTTCAACTCTGAGAAATTGACTCTTTTATCCATAACAGCAATGAGGGATATGTGTACAGACAGCCTATCGCACACCTTTTATACCCACCTAGCCAGCTCACCACATGTGACTTCCTACAGGAGCTGCGTGCTTCCAAAATCAACAGTAGGAAGTGGTCATAATAATGTGACTCGACTGTGTATATCATTTATTTCATCTGACACAGGTCTTCAAAAACATTAGTAGTAACTAATGGTGAGAGAACGGGAATGACAACCATTGCGTTGCTGAAAGTTCCAAGAAAAAAAATAATGGATAATGTCATTCTCTAATGTGAAATTATTAGGTATGATCATGGAGGCACTAAAACTATTAATTTTTAGAAATTTACTTGGAACCTTTTCAATCACAGAAATATATCCTTAAATGGGTTGTCTCACTACAAGGATTGCTTTTTATGTTAAAGATCTTGCAAAAACAAGTCACTTTGCAATATGTGTCAATTATCAGTGTCCTACCTATTCTTAGATATCCCCTCTTGTATGGGCTGCATCAGCTCCTCAGGTTGCTATAGCTACATACCTGTTCAATCTCTCATGATAAGCTGCCAGCACTGGTTGCTATAGCTACAGACCTAGTGCAAGCCAGTAAACACGCCCCTGAATTCAAGGTGAAACCAAGAAAACGGGACTGAGGTAAGATGAATCAATGTAGCGAGACAACCCCTTTAGTGCATAACCCAAGCTTGCAATATCAGCCCATCAAAAAAAAGGCACCTAATAGTCTTCTACAGCTTGCATAGGATGCTTGCATTAGATGTTATGCTGTCTACTAGCTTCAGCACCACTCCAAGCCATCTCATGTGCTATTGAAAAGTTTTCATTGTGGCATCCTTTTATTTATATCCACTCTAGAAATTTCTCTTAAGAGGGGATTGCATAGTATCTTTAGATCTGAAGTGAAGATTGCAGCTTTGGCTCTCTATATATATATATGAAAGAGGATTTGCCATCACAAACATTTGGCCTTATGTATGAAAACTGTCTAGCAGTAAGACTTTCTTTGTTGCCCATAGCAACCAATCAGAGCTTGCAGCGACCAATCAGAGCTCAGCTTTCATTTCATATAGCGTTCTGGAAAAATAAAAGATGAGCTCTAATTGGTTGCTATGGGCAACAAAGGCAGTCTTACCGCTAGACCGTTTTCATACATAAGGCCCATTGATGGCGTATCAATAGTTGGACCCGCACCAATTTCTAGAACAGGTCCCTGAAACTCCATGTTGCGAATGGGGGCATGCTTGCACAGTCACTCTCCATTCGTTTCACTGGGAGTTTGAGTACAGCCAAGCAGTTGCATTCAACTGTAATCTTAACTCTCATTGAAATAAATGAAGAGTAACTGCACAAACCTGTTTCTTTTCCATTCAGAACAGGGAGTTTTGTTGGCTTGTTCTGGAGATAGGTGTGGATCCGAGAGGTGGGACCAACACCCATGGGCATAAGTATAGCCATGGCGGCCATAGCAAATGCTATGGGGCCCAGAAATTAAGGGTGCTCACTCAGGTACAAGAACACTGGGAACAAGTAGCTGGTGGTTTTCTGCTCTCCAGCGCTACTATGTGGCTTCCCTGATAGAAGGCGGTATTATTTATAATTATTGCTACTTCCTGGATGATGCTGTTTTAGTTTATTGTCATTAGGTTGTGGGGTCCCATCTAATTTTGCTAATGGGTCCTAAAAATTCTAGTTATGCCCATGCCTACATCTATCTGGCATTAATAGGATATCCTATTGATATGCCATTAATGTTTGTGATGGCAAAACCCCTTTAAGAACACTTTGGGCGACATGTATGAAAACTGTCTTGGTCTAAGGCCTCGTTCACACGACGGATTTGGCCGCGGTTATGGCCGCGGGTTTCGATGCGGTTTCCGCGGAAAAAAACCACGGCCAAATCGCTCCTTATTTATTAACATGGTTTCCTATTGGAAAACGCGTTAATATTCACACGGCACGGGTTTAAGAACTCTCCTGTCAATTCTGTCCTGATGTGGGTTTGTGGCGCGGGCGCTGGGCGTGGTCGCGGCGCAAGTGAGCCGTGGTTTGGGCCGCGGCTGGCGGCGCGGTTTGCCCTCTGCCTACTAATTTGCATGGGGGCAAACCCTTGCTGCAAGCCGCGACCCAAACCACGCCCCACTTGCACCGCGACCACGCCCAGCGCCCGCGCCGCAAACCCGCCTCGGGAGACGCGAGTTTGTGGCGAGGTTATGACGAGATTTGGCCCGCGGCCAAATCCGTCGTGTGAACAGGGCCTAAGACTTTCTTTGTTGCCCATAACAAGCAGTCAAAATGCTTCTTTCACTTTTTCAGAGCACTGTAGGAAATGAATGGGGAACTCTGGTTGCCATGGGCAACAAAGAAAGTCTTAGACCAGGGGTGTCAAACTGGGGCCCTCCAGCTGTTGGGAAACTACAACTCCCATCATGCATTTGTATAATCTATAACAGTGGGCATGATGGGAGTTGTAGTTTCCCAACAGCTGCCGCACTTTGACACCCCTGTCTTAGACCAAGACAGTTTTCATACATGTGGCCCTTTATGTATCTAGAGTACTTTCACATGGAACAGAAATGCTGATGATTTTACCAGTGGCTTTGTGACAGAAACACATGAAGCAAAATACAGTAGCACACAAGTTTCCGAAATGTTGGTAGTCCATTTTAGAGTTTGTAGTACAGAGGATATTCTACCTATACATATTTCAATATGACTCCTTCCATGTGTATATAATTTAATTTATATTCCAAAACTAAGGATGGGCCAGTTTCAGAGGCAGATGGTGAGGGTGGAGGATGAAAATAAAAACTGTAGTCATGCTAATGCAAATTGGTTCTGTAGGTTAGTCCTCTCAGCAAAATGACTCAGAATCTGTTGGCAATTCCGACAGCCATCCATGCAAGATATCCACTGGACAAGGCACCACCTGAACACTTGATGCCATAGAAGAGTGAACTACCTAGAAGAATTGGAATTCCCTAGAAGAATGCAACTAGAGCAGTGTCTTAATAAGATATCTTGCTGTCCTGGTTCATCTGAGCTCACCTGGATGAACAGAATTTTACTGAAACCTTAAAGGGGTTTTGCCACAAAGTAAAATTGATGTGGGAAGTTTGCAAATGAAATAAACATTTTCAATTTTTATTATTATTAAAAATTCTGGACGATTTTTCTTTTAGCTGCTCCTTTAGTGATCCATTGTTTACAGCTCATCTCCAGGGGATACGACCAGGGCTGAGAGCTCCTCAGTCCTGGTCGCACAGGCTCAGACAACATCTCTCCTCTCAGGCTGCTACTGAGTGTTCAAACCCCAGGTGCTGTCATTCTACTCCTGTCCTCTGGACTCCTTTTTAATTAGTAAAACAGTGCAAATAAATAAAAAGAAACCTCTATGAGGTATGTGCATTGATAACTAGAAAAAAACTCCCATAGGTTTGGTACCTGCAGGGATTTGAACCTAGGACCCTTGTGCCTGGAGGCAAAAACTTTACCTCTCAGCTACTCACAATGCTTTACATAAACAGACCTTTCTTTGACTGCAGAGAGGAAAGGCATGGTGATGTCAGCCTGCTGGGTCACATGATATGTAATTCAAAAAAATCACACGCCCCCTTCTGAGCACACAGAGCTGAAGAGCTGGATCCAGGAGGTATGAAATGAGATCGTGGCAAAACCCCTTTAAGTAAGCTGCAAGGATATTGTAAACCTCAATACAGTGTCAAAATATCCACAGCACTCAAATACTTTATAAATTAAGATCTATTTATCGTCTTAAATATATATTACCCCCAAATGTACAATCACACATAAAAAAGGGTAATTCCAAGACATTTTCATCAAACTGTGACATCCCCCACGTCCCTCTCGACTTCAGTTATGCATGTTCCACCAGGTGGAAGAGAAGTGGTATAACTGTTGCAGCTGAAGCCGAATGGAGAAGTGTGTCAATGTTTTCTATGTGTGATTTTACTTCTGAAGCAATTTGATTTAGAAAACAAAGACTAACTTTACTCATAAAGTACTTGGATTGTTGTGGATACTTCCCACACCTTACTTCCTATTCTGTGGTTGGTGTCTAACTGTTCCAGCCATACAAAATTAGAAGGACAGCACCTAAAAAGAAAAAAACGTTTTTTCTTCTTAAGTGATGTCTTCCTAATTTTGTATTGCTTCAGACTTCGTTCAGTCTGTGGGACGTGCACTATTCTACTTATCTATCCCAGTGCTGTTTCTACTTCCATTTGTATAACTGTTCCAGCCAGTCATCAGCCTCAGCGGCCAGTCGACAGCCTCCGGGGGACACTGCTGGTGGTATGAAGGTTAGTAAAATCAAATTTTTGTTTTAGGGGTTGTCTCACTACATCGATTCATCTTACCTCAGTCCTGTTTTCTTGGTTTCACTTTGAATTCAGGGGCGTTTACTGGCTTCTACTAGGCTGCAGTAGAAGCCAGGTCTGTAGCTATAGCAACCAGTGCTGACAGCCTATCAGGAGAGATCAAACAGGTCTGAAGCTATAGTGACCTGAGGAGCTGATGCAGCCCATAAAAGAGCCGACATCTCAGAATAGGTAGGACACTGTTAATGGACACATATTGCAAAGTGACTTGTTTTTGCAAGATCTTTAACATAAACAGCAATCCTTGTAGTGACACAACTCCTTTAAGCTTTTGTTTAGCTTATTTTTATTTTATTTTTTTTAAAAAGGACAACCTCTTTAACAAATGTTATTCATAGGCTGCAGGAATAGACATGTACTGACGACTTTTAAATCCACAGCATGTCTATTTCTGGTACATTTTATTTGCAGATTTGTTGCAGAGTGTCTCAATTGATGTCAATGAGGAAAAGATTCATAGCAACATTTTACTGCAGATTTTGAGGAAATTGCCCATTAATTTGCAGGATTTGTAGATTTTTTAAAACCACTGATTTTTTTTGTTTTTTTCCTAATCTACACCAGCAAATCTGCAATAAAATCCACAGTTTGATGCAGATTAGTTAGATACAGATCTGTTTTGCGACAATTTATGGTGAGTTCACATAGCATTATATCATCCGCCGGTAGTATCTGCTGGGATACCATGAATACAGGTACCCCAATAAATACTGTAACGTAGCCCTGGTGGGCCCATATAGCTCAATAGAGCAATTATAGTCATATTTGGAATACTTTTGCTCTGTTTGCCACAGATACATACTTTTTGTGTGAGACACAAAAGTATGGCCTAGCATGCTTTTGCTTTGTGCCCATGAAACATATACCAGCCGGTAATAGTCCAAACATAGTCCAAATAGGACTACCTTTGCGTTATTCAATTTTATGGGCCTACTGCAGTTCCATCTCTGTATTGAGGTACCTTTTTCACGTTACCCCAATGTATACCCCTGCGGATGACATAATGCCACGTCAATGGCCCTTTAATCTTAATACCTTAGCTTAACAGAAGTCATTAAAGCAATCTTCTTCTATTAAGTTGCAGGTGCACTTCTGTTATTTTCATCACCCGTGTGCATATATTTGCTGCTAGCATTCTTCTTATATGCTCTGAGGACAATATGTCAGAAAAGAGGCACATTAAATGAATGTATAGTTCACCTGAATTAATGAACCTGTCAAAAATCTGGCATGTGGTATACCTCGCATAGCATATTTGAGGTGCCTAATTTAGGTGCATAGCAAGAAAAAGGCACATAGCATATCATTGCTAGCATATTTGATCTGCCTAATTTAGGTGCATTCAAAAGTGTCATACCTGGCGTAAAATGCACTTAGTTTTGATGTACGACAGTTCATTTATATAGAGAATAGGGCGCCAGGTTTTTGGCTCAAAATACACCAAAAAAATGGCGCGACACTAATGGGACATGTCACCCTTAGTTTTCTCAGTTTAGGAATTTTTAGTCTAGCTCAAGCTATTATAATTTTTAAACATACTTTGCCTTATTCTCATGCTATATTATACAAAACAGTGCTCTGTCAGATACAACGATACTGTCATTATATCTAAGTCTGGTTCTAAGGTGTTTAGTAATCTATGAAAATGTATTACCTGATGCAATGACTCTGAAAAACATCTACTTACTTTGAAGGTGTACGGAGAATACTATGGTCTCTATTTTTTCTACCATCTAAAAGTTCGACAAAATTGTAGAGAACAAAGCTCTGCTTTAATATTTTTCAAGGTCAGAATTTGTTCAACATCCTTGTACTTGATTAAGTCACATATTTTAAATCTAGTTTAGAAACTACTTGTATGAAAAACAACCCGCTTTAAGTCAAAAAAAGGTACAATATTTTTCTCTAAACGTGGTCAGTATGCCTCAAATCACTCAACAACACGGTATTTATTTCTAGTTAATTTAAAGGGGTTTTCTGGGTCCTAACAAAGATCATTTGTCCGTCGAGGCATGAGTAAGAATGGAAGCTAAGATTCATACTTACGTCCTGTGACAGCTACAGCCAATTACAAGCCACAGAGGTCACGTGCCGGTGACATTGGGACCTGTGATTGGCAGCACCTGTTACGTGAACGATGAATGTTCACTGTTTACTTCCTGGATGAACGAACCGGCAGTCGGGAGTGAACGGAAGCATCCAGGAGGTAAGTAAGAGTCTTAGCTTCTATTTTTACTCATACCCGGACGGACATATGAGCTTTGTTAAAGGGGTTGTCTCGCTACAAAGAATAGCTTTCAAATTGTAGGGAACACAAAATAAAGACATTTTCCAAATATATTGCTTGGTTCCTCCTTTTTCCCGAAGGAGATACAAGTGAAATTATGACCTCCCTGGCTATTTCAGGTCCCTCAGTAACCAACCTGTAAACAATTCTCCCCCTGCAGTTTGTTCAATGAGATAACACTGAGTGACATCATCACACAGGTCACAGCAGTGTCCATGCTGCTCAGCAGTAAAAAACTTGATTTATGTAAAATAAACAGAACTGTAATTAGGGCTTTTGTTTTGGGGATCACATAAGAAGTCCTGTTAGTAGTTTGAGAAGCTAATCTGATCTAATTAGCATCTGAAAGCACAGCATGGCACTGAGCTGTACAAGCATGGAGCTTATGTAAATGAGTCAGTCTGAACCAGGAAGTGACAGAGTATTTCATTCATGCATTCTCCTAAACTCTGAAGGGAGACAACTCCTTTAAGGCTCGGAAAACCCCTATAAAGGGGTTGTCTCCCTACAAGGATTGCTGCTTTTTTGTGTTAAAGATCTTGCAAAAACAAGTCACTTTGCAATATATGTTCATTAACAGTGTCCTACCTATTCTGAGATATCCCCTCTTGTATGGGCTGCATCAGCTCCTCAGGTCACTATAGCTACAGACCTGTTTGATCTATCCTGATAGGCTGCCATTGCTGATCGCTATAGCTACAGACCTGTTTGATCTATCCTGATAGGCTGTCAGCACTGGTTACTATAGCTACAGACCTGGCTTCTACTGCTGCCTCGTAGAAGCAAGTAAACCCGCCCCTGAATTCAAAATGAAACCAAGAAAATATGACTAAGTAAGATGAATCAATGTAGTGAGACAACCCCTTTAAGTCAAATAATAAACAATTCCATGCAAATGCATCTTCTTAATATGATCAGTCTCACCATCTTAACCCGAGGCAGTTCTTAACATGTCTGTTTTAGTAAATACTTGTGTTCCCTGTGATATAACAATTTTGGAACATCTTTTCTTATAACTCTATGTTGTGCAGTTCCTCTATTATTCCACGTAAAAATTTATGAAGAAATAGTCAACTGGGTGTTACCAAGGACAAACCACCTAATTGGTACCACCCAGTTGACTATTTAGTAATACATTTCTAGAAGAAATAACTACATAACACAGAGATCTAAGAAAAGATGCCCCAGATTAGTTATTTCATGAGAAATAATGACAATGAAAGAAAAATGATTAGATAATTTACAGAGCTAAAGCACATACTAAGAGTAGCAGTTTAAGTAGCTGAGTCCTGTATGGTATGCAGAATTTTGCAAAAATAAACTAAAGATACCACCGCATGGCATCCAAAGGTTCAGCTGATCTCGGCACAGTTAAAGAGATTCATCAGTCACGTTTTACCACAGTGTAATGAAGAGAGTTGCTACTAGACAGGAAATCAGTGCCAACTAGCAATACAGGTGTTTTACCAGTATTGTGGTGATTTTGATGATGCTGATTGGTTAGGGGCCATTCACATAGTATTATACACTATGTCTGTGGTATCTGTTGGGATACGATGAAAAAAGGTACCCCCACAGATACCACAACATAGCTGCCACTGCCCTATAGATATTACTAGAGTAAACACAGTCTTTTTTGGACTAGATTTGCTCTTTTTGACAGTGGTATAACTTTTCTGTTAGGACACAAAAGTGTGATCTACCATGCTTTTACATCCCACACATAAAGTGCATACCACCAGCAAGCAGACAAAACATGATTCAAATAGGACTACAATGACTATATTGACCTCTATAGGGCAGTGACAGCTAAGTTGTAGTATCCGTTGGGGTACCTTTTACACAGTACCCTGACGGATATCACAGACGTAGTGTATAATGCTGTGTGAATGTCAACTTAGCTCTGCCAGCCAATCACACATGCTTTACATGAGGACTATTAGCAGAGGTGTAACGTAAAGCTCTTGGGCCCTAATGCAAAATCGATAAATGGGCTCCTAACTACCATGTGCCATTTATAATACCGTTATTTCAAGGAAGCCTTTGGGCTCCCTTAGGCCCTCGAGCGACTTTCTACTTTGCACACTCTATAGCTACGGCCCTGTCAGCGATTTTGCTAGTTGAATTTGGTGTCCAATTACAATGTCCCAGAAAAGACCAATGTATGTTGAAAATATTGTATTCTGAGAACATTGTATTCTGCATATTACTTTGTACATGCTCCTATATAAGAAACTGTCTAAAATGAACACTGAAACTCATTTTAAGCATATACTAATTAATTTAATATTATTTTACACCTTAAAGAGGTTGTCTCACAAAAACATTGATGGTATATTGCTAGAATCTATCCAGAGAGTGGGTCCTGGAACCTCTACATTTTTAACAGAGTAGTGGTCAGAACTGACTTCAATGGGACAGTTCCGACCACCTCTCCATGTTGAATGGAGCCCATTCTCAAGATAGTGATTGGGATATCATGTTTTGGTACCTGAAGTTTTTAATGTTTTTGGATTTATAATAATGATCAGAATTTTACATATTTTCTGGATGCAGAAGTCCCAAATTGATCAAGTTATTCCATTCTCGATATGCCGGTTCAAGAGGTGGAATACCATCAATCACAAATTGATGGTATTCCCTATCGATATACCATCAATACATTTGGTAGGAAAACCCCTTTCAGTTGGGATGTAGATATCTTTGCATTTATTTCCAACGTAAGGTGGCTACTATACAAACATCTCAGAGTATTTGAATGAACTGCATCCCCTACTTTCTTGTTTGTGTGAATACATATTGCTGTAATTGCTGTATAAATAACTTATCAATGTTGGATCGTAGACCATGCACAAAAATATCACAATTCTGAGATAAAAAAATGGAAAAAACGCTGTTACGGGAAAAATCCTTTAAAATCAATGTTATCAATATGCAGGAGTACATTGCAGCTTAACCCTTTCACTGACAAACATAATTCTTCATGACTTCTAACAACTGTAATAGGATCAAAGCCCATGCTGCAATATTTAGGAAGCAGCGCTCATGTTTTATGTCTGACGACAGGATCAAAAATAGCTCCTTGTACTGTGTCTGTGTAGGGAAAAGGGAGGCTGGAAGCTGTGAGAGCAGAAATAAGGACTGCAGCAGGTTACTTTTATTAACTTTACATAATCTTCAAATGAACTTTTCTTAATATTATCACCCCCTATCAATCAAAAACGAAATGTGCTGTATGACTGGTACATCCAGGGGGTCTGTTTTTTTTTTACTAAAAGGGTAAAAAGATAAGCAGTTGCTATTCACAACCTGTAAAAAAAATCAGGTCATTTATCTGCTGAAATGTTTTGGCATTTGGATCGCAGAAATTTTTAGTCTGTCTTTAGTTTTGATCATTTTGTGAGCATACGTTCATAAGCGTAATTAAGACAAATGAACTTTTCACGTCCTGATTTTTTGAGGTGTTTCATTGTTTGCTTGGATCAAACATTTAGGGCGACATGTATGTACGGGGCTGCGCCAGAAGTCTGGCATTTTTTCAGCCCAAAAACTGGCGCAGCCCCGTTCGTTAAATTTTTAATCAGACGCATTCCAAAATTAGGTGTATTATAAAGCGCCCGCTGCACTTTGCAATGTGCCTAAGATCGGGGGCGTGCTGGAGGCGTGTCGCACTGCAACCGTACGATTCTACACATTTATGACTATCGGCAAATCCAGAAGCATTACTGCTGAAACAGGTAGACCACTTTAAGGGTATGTTCACACGCCTTATTGCAGCGCGTATAGTATGCGCCGCAAAATGCCGTGTGTTTTGGAACCACGCCCTGATCAGTGCATAATTCCAAAGCACGGCGGGGCCGGAGCCTCATTCACATGCATTGTCAGCGGCGCGTAATCACCGCTAACAATTGACATGCAATTCTCCCCCCGCGCGTACAATACTATCATATTGTACGCGTGGCTAGATGTGTAATCCATAGCTCTATGAGAGCTATGAATTACTGTAATTGCGTCGCGCATTTTGCCGCATATAATGCACAATATGCGAAATGCGCACCGAAATGCGTGGCAATTTAAGCCGTGTGAACATACCCTAAAAGTGGTTTACCTGAGCTAGAATTGTTGCTTAGTAGCTAGAAAGCGCAAAATCTATGACCTGCTGTAGAACAGGTTCATAGATTCAGACACATTCTATGCTACTAATGCACGCAAAAAAATGGCGCTTGGGCGCCAAAATGTAAGCATGTTTTCCTTAGACACAAACATGATGATTTTGTTTCTAAAAAATAGTCTTTGATGCAAAATTGCCTGAGGGCCCTAATTAATGTGATGGGTGTCATTTTCACAATATGCCAAGAGTCCACTTTAGCAAAATATATAATATTAGGGAATAATAGGATTTTTCTGGATTGTATGAAAAAATTTCTAAAACCCATTGTCCAGCAAAGAAATTGACTAAGTACATAAACTCTGAATATTAGTAATGCCAAGATCAAAGAAGGTATTTTTGGTGGTCCTCTAGTATATTTCTTAGAAAGAAGATAACGTCCATATTAGCTGATCTTGTAGACACACTCATGGTTTATCACAAAGTGAGAAGCCATCTGTCTTTCATGATGGACTTTCTATCCTTTCATCTAGACGTCTTCCTAGATAATCTCAGCACGAAATTAAATTCCATCAAGACATAGTAAACATGGAAGAATGCTGTTATAGCATATGGAATCCATCCATGCTGTTAAATAATCACAAGGTCTTCCATAAGAAAATGAAAAAAGAAAAATAGTAAAATAGGATTTACATAAAACGGTTCAAACATCCCACGTTTCATACACTTTATTATGCTGACTGTAGTATGTTCTTTTTATGAATAAAACTAATTATTAACGTTTGACTTAAAAAGACACAAATTACTGTTCCTATATTTGATTTCTACAACTTGAGTTTTAACAGAACTGCTTTTTCAGTTACTGTACCCAGACTGTCTGGTCTAAATAAAATAGCCATTGATGCTAATGTTTAATAAGTTTCAGTGAGCCAAATCCCACTTTTTTCCCATTCCAGAATTCATATTACTTGTAAACTCATGAAGTTTTATGTCCAAAAGCCACAACGTAAATGTAGGGCTTAAATGTAAAAAATAGTAAATGTAAACAAGCTAAAATTACAGTACAGTACATTTAGTTTAAACAGCAATGGACAGCAATTTTCTCTTCTTGTTTTGACTTTTCTTTACTTCTCATTAGTGTTGCTTGAATAGGTTAAAGTTTGGCTGAAAAGCATTTTAGCCAAACTTCTCAAAATATTCGGAATTCATGATGTCAAACCCAAATCCAATTATAGGCTAACCATTACATCAACCCTTAACCTAAATTGAAGTTGGGGTAGGGTTTCAGTTAGTTTGGGGTTGGGTTTAGGGTTCCCTAGATTTTTTTCCCCATCTATATGGCAGACTTCTCCAAACTGCATGGGAACACCACACCACCACATATCTGGGAAACCTTAATGCTAACTCCAAACATAGCACTAATTCCAACCTAAGAACAAACTAGAATTCAAAACCCTATCCTCAGCCGCAAAACCATCCCTTACTGTCTACCCTTACCCCAATTTAGGTTTAGGGTTGGGGTTAGAGTTGGGGATGCTTCTACAGTAATATCAGCCAAATTTCTCTTCCCGACCCAACCACAACCCAATCAAACTTAAACCCTGAGTACAACTTAGGGTTTGGGGCAATTTTTCTGTGAAAATTTGTTACAGGCCAACCCACATCAAATTGGCCAGATTCAGGTTGGATTTAACTGCAACCTGAATCCAAAGCACAACACTACTTGCAATTATGGAAAGTTATGCACACAAGATTTCTATTTAATTATTATTTCCAGTGTTAAAGTGTTAAAAAGGACAAAAAAATGACACAGTTAACTCCAGTTAAATTGGATTCCCACAGGACAGTTCTTGGTGCATTTATTTTTAACAAAGCCAGCAGTGGGTATAACCAAGAGGTCAAATATCAGACCTTCCTTTATGACCGACTCTCGGCTCACAACAGTAGTATTTAAATATAAATGTGTAGACAATAAATAATACTTTATACAATAACAAACTATAAAAAAGTTAAATCATTGGTAAGTGGCAGATAAATGTAACATACCTTCAGAAAGAGGATCGAGTGTGTGTATCATGAGCTGGAATATACTATTCCTCATCAGACTGTTATGTAGTGATGCTGAGCTGCCACCTCGCTGCAATCTTGGTTTTGTCTGTAAGAACAATAAACAAAAAAAACATTAAAAAAAAATAATCACTGTTAATTACTTTAACTACCAAAAATTTCTAACCTCTGCACTGTACCCTAAGGTCCCATGCATTTTTTTTTGCAGTAGAGAAATCCAAGGCCATACCCTTGGATTTCTGATGCTGATCTCCACTTTGGATTTAGTGAATATTTTCACAATTTTGGATGAAAATTCATTTAATTCAGTACGGTTGGATTCTGTTACCTAGGTGGATTTTCATTACGCTGTACATGCAGATTACAAGACAAAATCCATGTAAAAAAATCCATCGTACGTATTGGGCCTAAACATCTATCTGCTAAAGTAGGGAGTTATTTTACTTCCATTAACAACTCCGCCATCTCATTTTTGTGATAGTCTGCAATGTTTTCTTTTTTTATTTGAAGTTAAATCAATCAACTAATCAATGTCTCCAAAATAAACTTAAATATTACCGCATGACATAGCTTCTTTTAATGGGATTGATTTTGGCATAACGTTGATGCTCTCAGAGACTATGGAAAAGTGTTTGAATAATAGAAATGTACAAGGTCAGTATTCTAGTTATGTAAGCTGCTTAAAGATGGAGCCCAAAGTGTAACAGGTTATATACGGTAATTAGCATTAAAAAAAATTATTAAAAAGTGTAAATTAACATATGCCATTTTCGTTAACTTAAAAAAAAAAGATGGATGCATTTTAACCATGGCTTTACAAAAAAAATTGATATTTGCTGTCTTGGACTGGCCCACATGGGAACAAGGGAATCCCCCAGGTGGGCCCCTGGATCTGGCAGGCCTACAGTTTCTTTCCAGGGAGAAAGGGAGAGAAAAAGAGTCAGAAGGCAAGAGACATGTGCAGTCATGTAAAGTAGCTGTAGGCTGGGCTCCAGGAATGCTCTCCACTGATGGACCGCAAGAATGAACTCCACTGGTGGACCCCAAGAATCAACTCCACTGGTGGGTCCCTAAGAATTAGCTCCACTGGTGGGCTCAAAGAATCAACTCCACTGGTGGGCTCTAAGAATCAACTCCACTGGTGGGCCCCTAAAAATTAACTCCACTGTTGGGCCCCAAGAATCAACTCCACTGGTGGAACCTATGCATCCCAGTCCGACACTGAGCATGTGTACCTATATTCTTAGGAACTATCAAATAAAATATTACATCTGGAGACAAACAAAGACCTTTTATTGTGCATTCTACATTGTTATACAGTAATTGTAATTTATTCTAAAGCAAAATTAACTCCATTGCTCTGCACATCCTAAAAGGGGTATATGTGCATAACAAAAGACAAAAAGAATATAATAACTGTCACTAAATAAGCAACAAACTGGTACAGACAGAGAGAGAGGGCCCTGCCTATGAGGGCTTACAATCCACAAACAAGAGGAAATGAGACGGAAGGTGAGGGATGGAGCTGTGAGTATGGTGTTGTAAGGGCAGCAGGATTAGTGTAGGTTGAAGAGATGGGTTTCCAAGTTACTGTTAAAGGTTTCAAAGGTATAAGACAGTTTGATGTGTTGTGTTAGTGAGTTCTAGAGTATGGGAGGGTGCATGGAACAAATCTTGGAGGTGGTTGTGAGTAGCTGAGAAAAAAAGAGCAAAGAAGAAGGCTCTGTGAGGATCGGATATTGCATGGGGAATGGGCAGATGGTAGAGGCAGAGGAGTAATATGAAGAGAGGTGGATGAATCGGGCAGCAGAGTTAAGGATGGATTGTGGGGGAGCAAGAGTGTTAGATGGGAGGTCACATAGTAATTTGTATTGTGGACAGTTATGCTTTTATATATAGAAAATAGTATAAAGGGTGATGTTAGCTACTAACCTTATGAGGGGATGTAACCGTTTCAGTCCAAGTCTGCGTAAAAAAAAAAAAAAAGCATATATCTACTTAACACCGTGCATTGTTTATAAAACATTTGAATAACATATTTAAGCATATTGTAAAAGAATTTTAGTAACCTAACAGAAAATACCCTGTATTTTGGCATCTCTACTAAGCACATATGTTCCTCCTTTTGAATAGACCATTTCTTTGCCACCTTTCATGAAATACATTAAAAAGTTATATGATAGTGTCAATTAACAGGGTCAAAATTCTGATGTTACGCAGTCATCACTAACACAAGCTTAGGAGCTTACTGCATGCAATGTAGGTAGTTAAAATTTTATCATTTATATCTACAGCTATATGGAGAATTTGTATCAGATAAAATTGGGAATATTTAAGAGAGGATCAGTAGTCTTAAAGGGAATGTGTCATCAGAAAATTAGTCATTGTTTAAGTCCCATTTATATGTTAAACACATTTTTTATGATTTTTTTATTTTTTTTTTAATTTTTCATATCACTCAATATTTTTTAATAATTCTTAAGTCTTGCAGTTTTCACTTGGGCCACTAGGCCTTGTTTGCACTGCTTTAACAGCAGTCAGAGAGAGCTTTACAGTAGCTTCATGCACATAGGAGACTTAAAGTGAACCTGTCACATAGGTTATGCCCCCCTTGCTGAGGGCAGCACAAGCTAGTGTCAGACCTGCTGTTCCCAGCACTGTGCCTCTTATTATGTAAGATGCTGTAGTTTTAGAGCTTTAACCCCTCAAATCTTATTCATGAGTAGGTGTTAGCTCCACCCACCAAAGGCTAGCTCCGCCCACTGACAGTTATTCAGATGTTTCTACCTATTCAAAGTAATAGATTTATCAGTTGAGGTGGACGGGGCTAGCCTCAGGTGGGCGGGGTTTGAAAAAAACTGACACTCTGAAGGACTCTTCGAATGACTCTTCTGGCTGAAAACCGCAGATTTGAGCATTAAATACACGAAAACTAAAGCATCTTACAGAATAAGGGCCACAGCACTGGAAACAGCACGTCTGTCACTACCTTGTTCTGTCCTCAGCAAGGGGGGCAAAAACTATGTGATAGGTTCTCTTTAAGACTGACTCAGTCCCTGAAATCAGTGTGCAGGGAGGTGAAAGGGTGAACTGTGACTATCTCTTGTGACTGATGGATCCTGCGTTATCTATTCACACTGGTGTCTCCTTTCAGTTTGTCCCTCGTTGTGATGATAACGAGCAGACAACTGAGAATCTTTCTGTACAAAACAGGAAGTGTCAGACTATTATTAGGCTTAGTGGCCAAAGTGAAAACTGCAGGACTTAAGAATTATTTAAAAAATATTGAAAGTGATATGGAAAATTTTAAAAAACATAACCAAAAATTCTTAAAAAAAATGTGTTGAACATAAAAATGTGAGTTAAACAATAAGTCATTTTAGATGACACATTCCCTTTAACAGAGAAAGATAATTGTCTACCGCTCACCAGTCCTATTGAGTCTTTTTAAATCAGTCGGCATAGGATCTCAGGTGCACGGAGGTTCCCAGAGGATTGCTGCGCGATATGCAACTGGAGGAACCTCTTCTTTTTTAAAGATCAGTAGTCATAGTCAGGAAATGTATATTTCTGACATGAAGTAAAGATTTTAACTTCTTACTAACATGTAAAAACTTATATTATCTTTAGGCATCATTTAGGCTTAAATATGAAAATATGGATCAAATACAGATGTGTAATGTTGACCATTTTTCATTTGTATTTGTTCAGCTTTTTGTCAAAGAAATGTGAAAAAAGCCATTTAAAGGGGTTGTGCCACCAAAGACATTTATCACCTGTGCACAGGATAGTTGATAAATGTCTTATCCCTTGGGGTCCCGATGCTGGGAACCGCATGATTGCTGAAAAAGGGTCTTCAACTCCCTTCCTATGTCACAATGCTTGTGCACTGAGAAATTCTTGGTCTAACATGCACACTGTTGCTCAGTTCAAAGTCAATGGGAGTGACCCTTTTAAATGTATTAGCAATGTTTCCAATGAAAAAAAAAATTCCAGTTTGAGGTCTAACCATGTAGAAACGTAACCTAGTTGTGAGCAGTGACTGCAAGAGATCAGGACTTTACGAGCTGCACAGGTTTCCTAGGGGAGATCCCTCATGTGAAAAGCACATGCTGGAGGATTTGACAAGCTCAAAAGGGCTTGTAAGAATAGCAATCCTTAAGGCCAATTAAGCTATTAGGATGTCCAGAAAAAGATTGCTTTTTGTTTTCTGTGAGGCTTCTATATAACTATTCTTGGTGCATGCTAATGTTAGACTATTAAGTGTTTCATAATCAAAATAATTTTTGCAAAAAAAGTTGTTATTTTCTGACTAATGTTATCGAAGAGCTCATCTAACCCTGGTATTATATGCCCTTGAAACAAAGAATACAAAACATTCTATAATATACAGTAGTGTGAAAATCCATTTTGCAATATAACCCTGTGTGCACACCTTCAGTCTTCCTTCACACAGTTTTCACGTGAGGTTAATTTTTTTCACTGTAAAAAAACATGATTTCCCTGTAGTTTTTACATGCATTTTTGGGGCAGCATTTTTTTTTTATTCAAACAATTTTTAACATGTTTTTTCAGGTTTATTTTAAAGTCCAATGGAGAAGCCAAATAGAAAACTTCTTAAAATTGCTATACTTATAGCATGCTATGTTTTGAAAAAAATAACAAAGACCTGAAAAATTCTCCAAGAGTGAAAAACACATGAAAAAAAAAGGCAAAAACAAAAATGGAGGGTGGGAGGGGGTATAAATTTAACTTTGTCTTGAATCATGCCAACATTTGGCACATTTTGGCTCACATTATGTTACATTCAGTTATTGATTTGTTTTGGATATTTTTTATAAGATGATTGAACGAGGGGACGTGACCTGGGTAGAAAGGTGTTGTGGCTTTGTGGGGAGGGGATTAAATGTGACAAAATGATCCAACATTTGGTACCCACTCCTGGTTTTGACTTAAAAAAAACCCACATCCAATGTGATCTAACAATTTATTATGGTCAATTTGGTATTGTAATTCATAAAAAATATTTAATATTTACCTTGATATAACTATTTGTAATTTTTGTTATATTCTGACAAAAGAAAAGAAAACAAGTATCTACTATATTATAAAACTAGTACAAGACAGGAGATTTTCCCCAGTGGCATACAGTTAGATTTAGACACTTTTATTCCCTAACAGACAGTTTTAAAAACTTCCAATAAAAAAAAGTCATCGCCAATACATCGGATTTATTAACAGCACGCACCATTTTTTGGCGCTAAATGATGGCATAAAGCTAATGTCACAATTACAGGCAGTCCTCAACTTACACCGTTCCAACTTACATCTGTCCCCTGGTTACAAACAGAGACTTATGGGGCTGTACTTGTAGTTTCATGTTCCACAGCAGATAGTAGCTGTGGAACGACAAGTTCCAGCAGGCCGCAGCAGCACATGAGGTGAAAATGAAGTGAAATCTGTGGATTTCTTAGGTATTTAAAAGTTCAGGATCTTATGTATGCAACCTCTCCACAAATACTTTAATTTAATACTCTAGACAAAGGTATTTCAGAAATTAATATCTCTAAAGTCTAATTAAACACTGCTCAACGACTGCATTTCTTTCTGTCTCATACAAGGAACCAGCCATACCTCTTTTAAACCTGCACTTTCATTAGCATCTCCTTGTCGAATGTTCATTGCTACCCCTTCATGCTCTTGTGGAGTTCTTGGCTCTTCTTGCAACACAAGGATGTTTGGTTGCTCTCTATGCTCCTGTGGGAAAAGATGAAGTAATATCCATAAAATGGAAAATTAACTAATATTGATGCAGAATTCATTTGTTTCCAAGATGACCATAACACAAAAGTTGAAGGCCTAAGCATGAATAGTTTGCTAAAAAGCACAGTAATATCAGTGATTTGCTATACAGACTGTAGATATATGGAACATATACTCATTTGAAAGTCGTACCCACTTCTCTGGATTTCGGCATCTCAATCTGCATGTAAATCAACGGAATTTTTTTGCAGATATTCACAGAGTGTGAATATAGTCTGGCAAGGAAATGATTGAACTTCCAAAAGCAGAAAGCAATTACTGATCTCCTCTTTTATTGTATATCTAAGAAGAAATATCTGTTCTCCCTATCAAAGTGATGGCATTGAAGGTTTCCATTTACTGTAGGTCAGGTAACCATAATATATATACAATATCTCACAAAATTGAGTACACCCTTCACATTTTTGGAAATATTTACTATATCTTTTCATGGGACAACACTAAGATATGATACTGATACAATGTAAAGTATTCAGTGTACGACTTTGTGTACCCTCAAAATAACTCAACACACAGCATTCAATGTCTAAACTGCCAGCAACAAAAGTGAGTACACCGCTAAGTGAAATTGGACAAATTGTGCCCGATTTGCCATATTCTCTCAACAATGTCATGGGACACGTTAGTTTAACAATGAGAAGCAAGTATGTTAAATTTGGTGTTACTGCTCATACTGGTCACTGGAAGTTCAACATGACACCTCATGGCAAAGAACTCTCTGAGCATCTGAAAAAAAGAATTGTTGCCCTACATAAAGATGGCCAAGGCTATAAGAAGATTGCCAACACCCTGAAACTGAGCTGCAACACAGTGGCCAAGACCATACAGGGGCTTAACATGACACGTTCCACTCAGAATGAGTCTAGCCATGGTCAACCAAAGAAGTTGAGTGAATGTGTTCAGCGTCATACCCAGAGATTGCCTTTTCAAACTAGACGTATGAGTGCTGCCAGAATTACTGCAGAGGTTAAAGGGGTGGAGGGTCAGCCTGTCAGTGCTCAGAACATACTTTGCACACTGCATCAAATTAATCTGTCTGGCTGTCATTCCAAAAGGAAGCCTCTTCTAAGGATGATGCACAAGAAAGCCTGCAAACAGTTTCCTGAAGGCAAAAAGACAAAGGACATGGATTACGAGAAACATGTCCTGTGGTCTGAAGAGACCTAGATAAACGTATTTGGTTCAGATGGTGTCGAGCATGTATGGCAGCATCCAGGTAAGGAGTACAAAGACAAATGTGTCTTGCCTACAGTCAAGCATGGTGGTGGGTGTGGGGATGGTTTGAGGCTGCATGAGTGCTGATGAATGTGTGGAGCAACAGTTCATTGTGGAAACCATGAATGCCAACATTTACTGTGACATACTGAAGCAGAGCATGATGCCCTCCCTTCTGGGCAGAAGGGCAGTACTCTAAAAGGTATTCCCTAACTTTTACTAATGTTTAATCAAATCTGCATAGTTTACTCTTCCCATTGATTTCAAAGAGAATCCACTTCACTCTCTTTTAGTGATGAGCGGTTGTGTCAACTATCTTTTATTAATTCGATAGTCGATATCGTCAAATTATCAAGACGATTTCCGATAGTCGATAATAGATTATTGCCGATGACCTTTTAAAGTCATGGAGGGGAACAACACCTTCATTCTTACACCCAAACAGGGCTGTAGAAGCTGGAATTAACATCCACAACAGTAAAACTGGATACATGCTACATCTTAGGCAACACACTAGTTATAAAAGTCACAGAAAAAAAGTCACAGACCATTCACTATCCCCCCTCTTGTCCCAAACAGCATGACCCTTAAACCTGCATGACCCAAAAATTTAAAAGTGCCAGAAGGCAGTATGATTGAACCACCATTTTACTTGAACGGACATTAAATTATCCATGTCCGGGCCACAGCATGAGCCCCGAACCTGCATGACCCTAAATTATTAAAAAATGCCTGAAAAAGGACCCTTTTAAACACCATTTATTGAACTGGACATTGACTATACCTTTCCTGTACCACTGCATGACCCCTAAACCTGCATGCCCCCCAATTTAAAATGTGCCTGAAAAAGGAGTCTTTGAACACCATTTTATTGAACGGGACATTGACTATACCTGTCCTGTACCACAGCATGACCCCTAAACCTGCATGACCCCAGATTTAAAAAGTGCCGGAAAAAGAGTCCTTTAAACCACCATTTAGTTGAACTGCACATTGACTATACCTGTCCGGGACCCAGTATGACCCTTAAACCTGTCTGACCCACGAATTAAAAAGTGCCGAAAAAGGAATTTTTAAACCACCATTTTATTTGAACTGGACATAGACTATCCCTGTCCTGGACCGCAGCATGACCTTAAATCTAACATGACCCACATATTAAAAAGTGCCGGAAAAGGAGTCTTTCAACCACCATTTAAGTTGAACTGACATTGACAATACCTGTCCTGGCCACAGCATAACCCCCAAAACCCTTTCATGACCCCAGATTTAAAAAGTGCCGGAAAAAAAGGAGCCCTTTCAACCACCATTTAGTTGAACTGAACATTGACTATACCTGTCCTGGGCCCACAGAATGACCCCCAAACCTGCATGACCCCCAGATTTAAAAAGTCCCGGGGAAAAGAATCTTTCACCCATCATTTTAGTTGAACTACCATTGACTATACCTGTCCGGGCCACATTTTTGGACCCCAAACCTGCATGACCCCCAGATTTAAAAAAGTCCCGGGAAAAAGGAGTCTGGACTGGGAGGACGAGAGCTAAGACTCTGAACGCGGGTTGCATTAACCACTGAAGAACAGATTGGTGACGCTGTTCGTTACTGAGATTCTCAGGCCCTGACCCAGCGATGACAGGCCTGACGGTCCCTGCAATCGACATCCGCTGGGTTGTGTGTTGTCGCCAGCACGGGAAGGAGCACCTTCTCTCGTACCTCTCCCTCCATGTCCTACACCCCTCTTTGCTCACTTACCACCTGAAATTCACTCCATGTTCAAAAAAGATAAAAATTTTAAGAAGGTATGGAAGAGTTTTTGACAGTCTCTTATAAAAGACGGCAAATCACAGCTATTTTTAAATCCCTCTAATTTCCTACAGCCAACTAGGGTTTTGAAACTGAAATGTTTCTAGCAAATACCTTGAAATGCGTTTGGGTGAAGAACTGTAAGACAAATCAACATTTTTCTTCCTTCAGTCCCAGGGGTTTACAACTGCCCATAGAACAAGGAATTGATATTTTCAACAAAATATCAAACTAGTGCGCTACTGCCGCCAAACTGAGATTCAACGAGCACAATAAAACTATTCAGAGGTTACGGATGAGAAATTGCGTGTTTTGCAGCAATGACAAACGAGAACAGTTGCTAGATAATTTTTTCTATCAGAATTGTCGTACAACATGGCTATTTGAAAAGAAACTAGGGCCGCACCACGTGCAATACAGCTATTAAAAAATTTTTAACGGATAACAAATGGTGGTTTTTGCACCAATGAAATATACCAACAGTAACTACGAAATTTCTGTATCCAAATTTAAGTACACGGTGGCTATTTGAAAAAAACTGGGGTGACCCAAAGTGAAAAACATATATTAAATTGTGTACTGATAATAAAAGGTGGTTTTTGCACCTATGAAATACACCTGCAATTACTAGCAAATTTCTGTATCGTAATACAAGTACAAGGTGGGTCTTTGAATAAAAATGACCTGCGCCAAAGTTTAAAAAAACCTAATTAAATTGTGTACGGATAATAAAAGGTGGTTTTTGCACCTATGAAATACACCTGCAGTGACTAGAAAAGTTCTGTATCCTAAAGTAAGTAACAAGGTGGGGCTTTGAAAAAAAACTGGCTGCAGAAAAGTGAAAAAAAAAACTGATAAAATCGTGTACGGATAATAAAAGGTTTTTTTTGCACCTATGAAATACATCTGCAGTGACTAGAAAAGTTCTGTATGCTAATGTAAGTACAAGGTAGGTCTTTAAACAAAAATGGCCTGCGCCAAAGTGAAAAAAACCTAATTAAATTGTGTACTGATAATAAAAAGGTGGGTTTTTGCACCTATAAAACAACAGCATTACTAGCAAATTTCTGTATCCAAATTTAAAGTAACACGGGGGCTACAGACTGTAGATATATGGAACAAATACTCATTTGAAAGTCTACCACTTCTCTGATTTCGGCATCCCCAATCTGCATGTAAAATCAACGGAAATTTTTTGCAGATATCACAGAGTGTGAATATATCTGGAAAGGAAAGGGATTAGAACTTCCAAAAGCAGAAAGCAATTACTGATCTCCTCTTTTATTGTATATCTAAGAAGAAATATCTGTTCTTCCTATCAAAGTGATGGCATTGAAGGTTTCCATTTACTGTAGGTCAGGTAACCATAATATAAAATACAATATCTCACAAAATTGAGTATATCCTTCACATTTTTGGAAAAATATTTATTAATCTTTTCATGGGACAACACTAAGATATGAAACTGATACAATGTAAAGTATTCAGTTTTACGACTTTGTGTACCCTCAAAATAACTCAACACACAGCATTCAATGTCTAAACTGCCAGCAATAAAAGTGAGTACACCGCTAAGTGAAATTGGACAAATTGTGCCCGATTTGCCATATTCTCTCAACAATGTCATGGGACACGTTTAGTTTAACAAAGAGAAGCAAGTATGTTAAATTTGGTGTTACTGCTCATACTGGTCACTGGAAGTTCAACAAGACACCTCATGCAAAGAACTCTCTGAGCATCCCGAAAAAAAAGAATTGTTGCCCTACATAAAGATGGCCAAGGGTATAAAAAGATTGCCAACACCCTGAAACTGAGCTGCAACACAGTGGCCAAGACCATACAGGGGCTTAACATGACACGTTCCACTCAGAATGAGTCTAGCCATGGTCAACCAAAGAAGTTGAGTGAATGTGTTCAGCGTCATACCCAGAGATTGCCTTTTCAAACTAGACGTATGAGTGCTGCCAGAATTACTGCAGAGGTTAAAGGGGTGGAGGGTCAGCCTGTCAGTGCTCAGAACATACTTTGCACACTGCATCAAATTAATCTGTCTGGCTGTCATTCCAAAAGGAAGCCTCTTCTAAGGATGATGCACAAGAAAGCCTGCAAACAGTTTCCTGAAGGCAAAAAGACAAAGTACATGGATTACGAGAAACATGTCCTGTGGTCTGAAGAGACCTAGATAAACGTATTTGGTTCAGATGGTGTCGAGCATGTATGGCAGCATCCAGGTAAGGAGTACAAAGACAAATGTGTCTTGCCTACAGTCAAGCATGGTGGTGGGTGTGTGATGGTTTGAGGCTGCATGAGTGCTGATGAATGTGTGGAGCAACAGTTCATTGTGGAAACCATGAATGCCAACATTTACTGTGACATACTGAAGCAGAGCATGATGCCCTCCCTTCTGGGCAGCAGGGCAGTACTCTAAAAGGTATTCCCTAACTTTTACTAATGTTTAATCAAATCTGCATAGTTTACTCTTCCCATTGATTTCAAAGAGAATCCACTTCACTCTCTTTTAGTGATGAGCGGTTGTGTCAACTATCGTTATTAATTCGATAGTCGATATCGTCGATTATGAAGACGATTTCCGATAGTCGATAATAGATTATTGCCGATGACCATTAAAGTCTATGGGAGAGGAACAACACCTTCATTCTTACACCCAAACAGGGCTGTAGAAGCTGGAATTAACATCCACAACAGTAAACTGGATACATGCTACATCTTAGGCAACACACTTAGGTTATAAAGTCACAGAAAAAAAGTCACAGACCATTCACTATCCCTCTCTTGTACCACAGCATGACCCTTAAACCTGCATGACCCACAAATTAAAAGTGCCAGAAGGCAGTATGATTTGAACAACCAATTTACTTGAACTGGACATTGATTATCCCTGTCCTGGGCCACAGCATGAGCCCCAAACCTGCATGACCTCAGATTAAAAAAGTGCCTGAAAAAGCAGTCTTTCACCCCCCATTATAGATGAACTGGCCATTGACTATACCTGTCCTGTACCACAGCATGACCCCTAAACCTGCATGACCCCCAGATTTAAAAAGTGCCTGAAAAAGGAGTCTTTGAACCACCATTTTAGTTGAACTGGACATTGACTATACCTGTCCTGTACCACAGCATGACCCCTAAACCTGCATGAAACCCCCCGATTTAAAAAATGCCGGAAAAAGGAGTCTTTCAACCACCATTTTAGTTGAACCCGCACATTGGGCTTAATACCTGTCCTGGACCGCAGCATGACCCTCAAACCTGTCTGACCCACAGATTAAAAAGTGCCTGAAAAAGGAGTCTTTCAACCACCATTTTAGTTGAACTGGACATAGACTATCCCTGTCCTGGACCGCAGCATGACCCTTAAATCTACATGACCCACATATTAAAAAGTGCCGGAAAAAGGAGTCTTTCAACCACCATTTTAGTTGAACTGGACATTGACTATACCTGTCCTGGGCCACAGCATGAGCCCCAAACCTGCATGACCCCCAGATTTAAAAAGTGCCGGAAAAAGGAGTCTTTCAACCACCATTTTCGTTGAACTGAACATTGACTATACCTGTCCTGGCCACCCGCATGAGCCCCAAACCTGCAAAGACCCCCAGATTTAAAAAGTGCCGGAAAAAGGAGTCTGGACTGGGAGGACGGGGAGCAAAGGCTGGGGGCGGTTGCATTAACCCTGAAAAACAGATTGGGGACGCGTTCTTATGAGATTCTGGGGGCCCCTGACCCAGGATGACAGGCCTGGGGGTCCTGCAATCGACATCCCGGCTTGTGTGTTGCGCCAGCACGGGGAAGGACACCTTCTCTCGTACCCACCCCAGCCCACACCCCTTTGCTCGCTTACCCCTCATTTTCACTCCATGTTTAAAAGATAAAAATTTAAAAAAGGTAGGGAAAAGTTTTTGACAGTTCTTATTAAAAGACGGCAAAACACATTTCTTAAATCCCCAATTTCCACACCCCAACAAGGGGTTTTGAAACTGAAAAAGTTTCTAGCAAATACCGTGAAATGCGTTCTGGTGGAAGAACTGTAAACAAAATCAACAGTATTTTTTCCTTCAGTCCCGGATTTCAATGCCCATAGAACAAAGGAATTGATGTTTTTCACAAAAAAAATCAAAAAGTGCGCTAATCGCGCCAAACTGAGATTCAACGAGCCAATAAAACATTCAGAAGTTAGGGGTGAGAAATTGCTGTTTTGCAGCAATGACAAACGAGAAACAGTTTTTCTAAAAAAATTTTTTCCTATCAGAATTTTGTACAACATGGGCCTATTTTTAAAAAAAACTAGGGCCGCACCACGTGCAATACAGCTATTTAAAAGTTATACGGATAACAAATGGTGGGTTTTTTCAACCAATGAAATATACCAACAGTAACCCACGAAATTTCTTTTATCCAAATTTAAGTTTCACGGTGGCTATTTGAAAAAAACTGGGGCGAACCAAGTGCGATACAGCTATTTAAATAGGTTTTTACGGATAAAAAAGGAGGTTTTTTGCACCAATGAAAATACACCTGCAATTACTAAGGGAAATTTCTGTATTCGTAATAAAGTAAAGGTGGCTATTTGAAAAAACTGGGGTGACCCAAAATGAAAACATATTTTAAATTGTGTACTGATAATAAAAGGTGGTTTTTGCACTATGAAAAACAAACCCGCAATTACTAGCAAAATTTCTGTATCGTAATATAAGTACAAGGTGGGTCTTGAACAAAAATGACCTGCGCCAAAGTGAAAAAAAACCTTAATTAAATTGTTTTACGGATAATAAAAAGGTGGTTTTGCACCTAATGAAATACACCTGCAGTGACTAGAAAAGTTCTGTATCCTAATGTAAGTACAAAGGGGGGTCTTTGAACAAAATGGGCTGCACAAAAGTGAAAAAAAAACCCAATTAAATGTGTACGGGTAATAAAAGGTGTTTTTTTCACCTATGAAATACATCTGCAGTGACTAGAAAAATTTTTGTATGCTAATGAATACAAGGTAGGTCTTTAAACAAAAATGGCCTGCGCCAAAGTGAAAAAAAAACTAATTAAATTGTGTACGGATAATAAAAGGTGAGTTTTGCACCTATGAAAAAACAACAGCAATTACTAGCAAATTTCTGTATCCAAATTTAAGTACAAGGTGGCTATTTGAAAAAAACTGGGGGGGAAGTGCGATACAGCTATTTAAATGTTATACGGATAAGAAAAGGAGGTTTTTGCACCAATGAAATACACCTGCAATTACTAGGAAATTTCTGTATCGTAATATAAGTACAAGGTGGCTATTTGAAAAAAACTGGGGCGAACCAAGTGAAAAACATATATTAAATTGTGTACGGATAATAAAAGGTGGTTTTTGCACCTATGAAATACACCTGCAATTACTAGCAAATTTCTGTATCGTAATATAAGTACAAGCTGGGTCTTTGAACGAAAATGGCCTGCGCCAAAGTGAAAAACACCTAATTAAATTGTGTACAGATAATAAAAGGTAGTTTTTGCACCAATGAAATACACCTGCAATTACTAGCAAATTTCTGTATCCTAATGTAAGTACAAGGTGGGTATTTGAACAAAAATGGCCTCTGCCAAAGTGAAAAAAACCTAATTAAATTGTGTACGGATAATAAAAGGTGGGTTTTGCACCTTTTTATTATTATTATTATTATTATTATTATTATTATTATTATTTATTTTAGAGCGCCATTAATTCCAGGGCGCTGTACATTTAAGGGGAATTACATACATAACAATATTGAACAAATACAATGGTGATAAAAATGACTAGAAAACTGAAACAGAGAGGAAAGAGGACCTGCCCGCGAGGGCTTACAATCTACAAGGAAGAAGGGAGAGACAGAAGGGCGTTTGGGGGGACATGCTTGCGGGCCGGTGTAGTGGTGGTGGGGTTAGTGGGGTTGTAGGCTATCCTGAAGAGATGGGTTTTCAGGTTGCTTTTAAACTGGTGAAA
The DNA here is from genome assembly GCA_025379985.1 of Phyllomedusa bahiana. Classification (NCBI taxonomy): domain Eukaryota; kingdom Metazoa; phylum Chordata; class Amphibia; order Anura; family Hylidae; genus Phyllomedusa; species Phyllomedusa bahiana. Next base: position 71,832 of record JAODAL010006976.1, read on the forward strand.
GTTGGGGAGAGTCTGATGTTTTGGGGTTAAGGAGTTCCAGAGTGTGGGTGAAGCACCGGAGAATCTTGGAGACGGTTATGTGAGGAGCTGATGAGAGGGGAGCAGAGGAGAAGGGCTGTGAGGAGCGGAGATTGCGTGAGGGGAGGTATCTTGGAAATTAGGGCAGAGATGTATGGAGGGGAGAGGTTATGGAGAGCCTTGTAGGTCACGGTTAGTAATTTGAACTTTTAAAATTTGTGGGCAATGGGCAGCCAGTGAAGGGATTGGCAGAGGGGAGAGGCAGAGGGTAGCGAGGAGAGGGTGAATCAGACGGGCCCGCAGAGTTTAAGGATGGATTGGAGGGGAGCGAGGGTGCTAACTGGGAGGCCACAGAGAAGGATGTTGCAGTAGTCAAGGCGGGAGATGACGAGGGCGTGGACTAGCGTTTTAGTAGTGTCGGAGTTGAGGAATGGGCGGATTTTGAAATATTTTCAGGTGGAGGCGGCAGGCAGAGGTGAGGGCTTGGATGTGTTGGTTTGAAGGATAAAGAGGAGTCAAAGGGTTTTCCCAAAGGCAGCGGAAATTGTGGAGCTGGTGGAGGGTGTGGCCATTAACAGTGATAGAGAGATCAGGTGGAGGGGTAGAGAGGGACGTGGAAAGATGATGAATTCTTTTTTTATCTACATTTAGTTTTAAGCGACGGGAGGAAAAGAAGGAGGAAATGGATGATAGGCATTTTGGGATCCAGGAGCGAAGGGAGTTAATGTCAGGACCGGAGATATAAAGCTGGGTGTCGTCCGCATACGGGTTGGTAGTTAAAGCCATGCGAGGCTTTAAGCTGACCCAGACCAAGAGTGTAGATAGAGAAGAGGAGTGGGCCCAGGACAGACCCCTGAGGGACACCAACAGAGAGCGGGTGGGAGGAGGAGGTGGTGCAGGAGTGAGAGACACTGAATGTCCGTTCAGAGAGGTATGAAGAGATCCAGGAGAGGGCCAGGTCCATGATGCCGAGGGAGGAGAGGATTTGTAGCAGGATGGAGTGGTCGACAGTGTCAAAGGCAGAGGACAGGTCTAAGAGGAGGAGCACAGAGTAGTGGCGTGAGGCTTTAGCAGTTGGTGACCTTGGTTAGGGCAGTTTCAGTGGAGTGGTTGGGTCGGAAGCCTGATTGGAGAGGTTCAAGAGAGAGTTGGAGGAGAGGTGGGAGGACAGTTGAAGATAGACGTGCTGCTCGAGGAGTTTGGATGCAAAGGGAGCAGTGAGATGGGGCGATAGTTGGACAGTGAGGAGGGGTCGAGAGATGGTTTCTTAAGGATAGGTGTGATGGTCGCGTGTTTAAGAGAGGAAGCAACAGCAATTACTAGCAAATTTCTGTATCCTAATGTAGATACAAGGTGGGTCTTTTAACAAAAATGGCCTGCGCCAAAGTGAAAAAAACCTAATTAAATTGTGTACGGATAATAAAAGGTGGTTTTTGCACCTATGAAATACAACAGCAATTACTAGCAAATTTCTGTATCCTTATGTAAGTACAAGGTGGGTCTTTGAACAAAAATGGCCTGCGCCAAAGTGAAAAAAACCAAATTAAATTGTGTATGGTAATAAAGTGTTTTGCACTATGAATACACCTGAATGACTAGAATTTTGCTATCCTAATGAAGTACAAAGGTGGGTCTTTGAACAAAACTGGGCTGCACAAAAGTGAAAAAAACTAGTTAAATACGTGTACGGATAATAAAAGGGTTTTTGCACATGAAATACACCTCATAACTAGAAATTTGTCCAATGTAAGTACAAGGTGGGTCATTGAACAAAACTGGGCTGCACAAAAGTGAAAAAAAAAACTAATTAAATCGTGTACGGATAATAAAAGGTGTTTTTTGCCCCTATGAAATACCCCTGCAGTGACTAGATAAGTTCTGTATCCTCATGTAAGTACAAGGTGGGTCTTTGTACAAAACCGGTCTGCACAAAATACCAGGTACTATTTCACCAACAACTGGCCAAAAAAAGCCATTTCAATGCAGGTTCAAAGCAGTCTGGGCTGCACAATATACACTCTCCACGGCTGTACAGAGCTAGATGCTTCTTTAAAAGTCTCAGCCTAACTAACTAAGAACTGAAATTCTCTAATCTACCTAAGTTCTAATGTTCAACGCTACAAGCAAAGTTCTCTGTGTGAACAAAGAGAAACTGTGTCGCTGTAGCTGTATTGAGAAAGCTAAACACACGTCCTCTCTTATGAGACACACTGACACACTGATGCTGAACAGGAAGGGCTGTTCTATGTAAAATGAGGTCATGTGATTTTTTCCAGCCAATACAACCATACACATCACAGTCATGAGAACGCACACACAGCTTCACCCTGCTCTATGCTCTAAGCTGATTTGCTGGCCGCCAAAATAACAGGAAGCGCCGAAAATGGCGCGATAGTAATAGATTATGGCAGATTCTCACCTAAATTATCGTGTGATCGGAATTTTCCGATCAACATAAAAACCGCGCCGATTTCAATTTTGTCGATTATAATCGCTCAACACTACTCTCTTTGTCACGTGTATTTTTTACACATCCAACTTCATGTGGAATATAGAACGCGTCACTTTATGCTTTTAGGGCCCAAATTGCACATGCATTTTTGCCAATTGAAGTTAATGAGGCAGTGAAAATCTGGATGCAATCTACATATCCTTACTTCGAGTCGATGGGGAAATGTTATATATCAACAAAAGCAAGAACTGGTATTAGTACCTTACTGTGTTACAAGATGACACAAAAAATCAAGACTCCCAGCATATAACTGACACAGACAATCAAAAGTGATATATATACATATATATATATATATATATATATAATATACACACACAAACACACACACACATATGTATTTTAGTTGATCGTTTTCTAAAAGCAAGGTAAAATTCGAAATGAAAAAAAATTCAAAAAGAACCATGGACAGTGTATAATTATAGTTAATAAACACATAGAAGAAGCATAGCAAGGTAAAAAGTCAGTCAGAAATAATTGCCCACAAGTAATAGTGCTACTACTGTAATGCAGAGGTGGATTCGCTGGACCACCGCAAGCGATGATAGTTAAGCCACGCCAGGGAGCAGAGTCTAAGTAGCCCCCGGTTCACCAGAGCCCGCCGCAAAGCGGGATGGACTTGCTGCGGCGTGAGGCTACCAGGTCGCTACCCCTGACGTGACTTGCTTGTGGCGGCAGCGGCCAGGGTACTGCGAGGTACACGGGATCCGGAGACGTAGTCGGGGACAGGCAGGAGGTCAGGACGGGCGGCAGAGGCTCGAGGTCAGAGACAGGCAGAAGGTCAGGGCAGGCGGCAAACAGGCAAGGTCAGGAAACGTAAGCAGGTGGACTGGTACACGGGTAGACAAGACGGACTTCTGAATACAGACTAGGCACTCCAACACACACCAACGAACTGGCAGTGAGTGTAGGAGGCGTGCACACTAAATAGGGTCAGCGGCCAGCGATGGCCAATTACCGGCGGGCTAGCCCTTTAAATCCCGACCAGCCATCGCGCGCGCGCCCTAAGCAGCGGGTACGCGCGCGGCGGCCGTCGAGCCAGACACAGGAGTGGGGACTGGTGAGTATGGTGTTTCCTGGGCAGGAGCAGAAGGGCAAGGGCTGCGGGCAGCCGCGGCTCCCGTGCCGGACCCGTAAGCGCCGAGCCCCGTGACAACTACTTTGTCACAGTGTTTATTAACCTATATGTTCAAAGACCAATGTGTTGCATACAAAATATTTGAAGTGGAGTGGAACAAGTGATAATTAATCCTATGCAAACCACCAAAAATTATACCAATTAATGTCTAAAAAATAATAAATCTTTATTATCACAATACCTATAACCATACTATAAAAATGATAAAAAAAATTTGGTAGAGCAGCTACGAGGGGGAATGCATGATCATAGAATAATAATGAGTACATAAAAAGTTTTTCAAATTTTATATGAATAACGTTCATGTGCAATTATTTAAAAAGTTAACAAATCATAACTATGCAAGAGCAAAAGAATACAAGTATTATAAAAACTATCTGTGAAAAATACAAGCAGCAAAAAGGAGTATCCACAGAAAAGTGACAAGTGCGAAGATGTAGTAATAATAGAAGTGTGGCGGGGCATTACCCCTAGAAGGCACACATCACCTCCACGCCAGTTCTGTTGATACTTCTTCAGGGGGTTATCAAATAATAAATATGTAATGAAATAATAAAAATACATTGTATCACTGCATAGTTAGTGCAGATATATGTTGAGTGTAATTACTATATAAATAAATAAATAAGTAAATAAACAGGAGGACGGTAACTGATTTAAATTCAAAATGTTACATCCTAGTGAGTAGACTCTAACCCTGGGCCAAGAGCGCCACCTGGACGAGACGAGTGTCAAGTGGGAGTCAGTTTGCCATTGAATTCCACATTAACATCCACTTTGTGTATCGACCCAAATACGTCTTGCCTAAGACCAGCCATTTGTTCAGCCAGAATTTCTTCGTTTGAGATGAACACAACATGACAGCCCTTATGTCTTAAAAACAGAAGCCAGACAGGTTGGCTTAATACCAAGCAGATCATATTGTTTCACCTAGACTTAAAAACGTTGGATATGTGATAGTGATATATCAGAAGTTTTAATTGAGTCCTGATTCTCATTTACCCACTGATTGGTAAAAATAAAAGGGCAGACTCCATCAGTGTCGGACTAGGGGGTCTGGGGCCCACAGGGGAGTTGATCTCGGGGGCCCACCATACTGTACATGAAAATATTACCGGCCTCTCGGACATAAATGCCCCCATTTTACCACATTTATTATTATTATTTATTATTATTATTTATTTTAGAGCGCCATTAATTCCAGGGCGCTGTACATTTAAGGGGAATTACATACATAACAAATGTGGAACAATTACAATGGTGACAAAAATGACTAGTGACTGAAACAGAGAGGAAAGAGGACCCTGCCCGCGAGGGCTTACAATTCTACAAGGAGAAGGGAGAGACAAAGGTGGGGGCAGACATGTTTGCGGGCCGGTGTTTGGTGGTGGGGTTAGTTTTGGGGTTGTAGGCTATCCTGAAAAGATGGGTTTTCAGGTTTCTTTTGAAACTGGTGAAGGTTGGTGAGAGTGTGATGTTTTGGTTTAAGAATTTCAAGAGTGTGGGTGAAGCACGGGAGAAGTCTTGGAGACGGTTATGTGAGGAGCTGATGAGAGGGGAGCAGAGGAGAAGGTCCTGTGGGGAAAGCGGGGGATTACGTGGGGGGTGGTATCTGGAAATTAGGGCAGAGATGAAATGGAGGGAGAGGTTATGGGAGAGCCTTGTAGGTCAGGTTAGTAATTTGAACTGAATTCGTTGGGCAATGGGCACCAGTGAAGGATTGGCAGAGGGAGAGGCAAGGAGTAGCGAGGAATAGGTGAATCAGACGGGCAGCAGAGTTAAGGATGGTTTGGGAGGGGAGCGAGGGTGCTAACTGGGAGGCCACAGAGAAGGATGTTGCAGAGTCAAGGCGGGAGATGACGAGGGCGTGGACTAGCGTTTTAGTAGTGTCAGAGTTGGGGAAAGGGGCGGATGCTTGAAATTTTTTTTCGGGTGGAGGCGGCAGGCAGAGGTGAGGCTTGATGTGTGGTTTGGGAAGGATACAAGAGGAGTCAAAGGTTTTATCCCAAGGCAGCGGACTTTGGAGCTGGTGAGAGGGTGTGGCCATTAATAGTGATGGGGAGAATCAGGTGGAGGGGTAGAGAGGGACGGTGGAAAGATGATGAATTCGTTTTATCTACATTTAGTTTTAAGCGACGGGAGGAGAAGGAGGAAAGGGGATGATAGCATTTGGGATCCGGGAGAGAAGAGAGTTAATATCAGGAACGGAGATATAAAGCTGGTGTCGTCCGCGTACAGGTGGTAGTTTAAAGCCATGTGAGGCTATGAGCTGACCCAGACCAAGAGTGTTAGATAGAGAAGGAGTGGGCCCAGGACAGACCCCTGAGGGACACCAACAGAGACGGGTGGAGGAGGAGGTGGTGCAGGGGTGAGAGACACAGAATGTCCGTTCAAGAGGTATGAAGAGATCCAGGAGAGGGCCAGGTCCGTGATGTCGAGGGAGGAGAGGATTTGTAGCAGGATGGAGTGGTCGACCGTGTCAAAGGGGGAGGACAGGTCCTAAGAGGAGGAGCACAGTGTAGTGCGGGGAGGCTTTAGCAGTTACTAGGTCGTTGGTGACCTTGGTTAGGGCAGTTTCAGTGGCGTGGGTTTGGGTCGAAGCCTGATTGGAGTGGGTCAAAGGGGAGAGTTGGAGAAAATGGGAGGACAGTTGAAGATAGACTGCTGTTCCAGGAGTTTGGATGCAAAAGGGAAACAGCGAGATGGGCGATAGTTGGGCAGTGAGGAGGGTTCCCAGAGATGGTTTTTCTAAGGATAGTTTGATGGTCGCGTGTTAGAGAGGAAGGGAAGATGCCAGAGGTTAATGATAGATTGAAAAGGTGGGGGGGAAGCTGGGAAAATAACATGCTGAGGTCCTTTGGGGTGAGGTAGGATGGGAGTGGGTCAAGGTACAGGTAGTGAGGTTGGATTTGGACACTAGAGAGGAAAGGTTATCATGACTAAACCAGTGGGAAAGCAGGTTATTTGAAGTGTTCACTGGGGACTGTGTCAGGGTGAGGTGAGGTGGTGGCGATTGTAGGGGTATAGAGTTGGGTAGTGGGGACAGAGGGGTGAAGATTTCTCTGTGGTGGTTGATCTTATGTAAGAAATGTGTGGAAAAGTAGTCCGCTGATAGGAGAGATGGGGGAGGAGCTGCAGGGGGGCGAAGGAGAGAGTTGAAGGTGTTGAATAAATGTCTGTGGTTGTGAGACAAGTAGGATATGAGATTGGTGAAGTAATCCTGTTTGGCGGTGGTGAGTGCAGACTTAAAAGGTGTAGCGATTGTTTGTATGAGGTGAAGTCGTCGGTGGAGCGGCTTTTCTTCCAGCGGCGTCAGCAATTCTGGAAGCTCGCCTCAGTTGTATAGTGGAGGCGGGGTGCGGGTTGTCTGTTGATGTTGGGGGTTCTGTGTGTTTTGAGGAGGAGCGACTGAGTCAAAGGTGGTAGTGTTTTGTGTAGTTGTAGAAAAGGCACCCGGCTGTGTTTGGGTTGTCAAGTGAGGATATGGTAGAAAGAGGTGCAAGAGAATCAGAAAGAGTGCGAGGGTTGGGGTTTTGTAAGTTCCTGCGGGAGTGCACTAATGTGAGACAGGAGGAGCTGGTGGAGCTGAGATGGTGGAGCAGGTCATCAGGTTGCGGTCAGTGATGGGGTCCGGGGTTCATACTGTGTTCATAACAGAACTGTATTGTGTAGTACAAGATCAATTGAGTCACACATTTGTCAGTCTAACATATCATACACACATGGCTAAGTAGCTCCATCCATATCCCCCTCCACCCACATACAATATCCCCCTCCAATAGTCCACATACAATATCCCCTCCACCCACATACAGTATCCCCCTCCACCCACATACAATATCCCCTCCACCCACATAGAGGTCAGACACCAGCTCAGGTATAACCTACAACACCGCCATATAGAGACCACATAGAGGTCAGACACCAGCTCAGGTATAACCTAAATAACATCCATATAGAGACCACATAGAGGCCAGACACTAGCTCAGGATAAAACCCACAACACCTCCAAATAGAGGGCCACATAGAGGTCAGACACCACTCAGTATAAACCTAACACCCCCCACCGCCATATAGAGACCACATAGAGGTCAACACCAGCTCAGGTATAACCTTACAACACTGCCATATAGAGACCACATAGTGATCAGAAACCACCAGCTCAGGTATTAACCTACAACACTGCCATATAAAAGACCACATAGTGATCAGACACCCAGCTCAGGTATAACCTACAACACCACCATATAGAGACCCATAGAGGTCCACACCCACTCAGGTATAACCTACAAACAAATGCCATATAGAGACACATAGTGATCAGACACCAGCTCAGGTATAACCTACAACACCCACCATATAGAGACCACATAGAGGTCAGACACCAGCTCAGGTAAAAACCTTTCAACACCAAACCTAAAGAGACCACATAGAGGTCAACACCAAACTCAGGTATAACCTCAACAATGCCATATAGAGACCACATAGAGGCCCAAAAACCCCCATCAGGGATTTCCCACAACACCCCCATATAGAGACCACATAGAGGTCAGACACCACCCCAGGTATAACCTACAACAGCCCTATAGAGACCACATAGGGAAAAGACACCCCCTCAGGTAAAAACCTACAACACCACCAAAAAAGAACCCCCATAGAGGTTAAATCCAAACTCAGGGGGATAAACCAAAAACACTGCCATACAGAGGGCCACATAATGATCAGCAACTCAGGGAAAAACATAGAACAACCAAAAAATTTTTGGGGGCCCAAAATACTGATCCCGACCCCCAGCTCGGATAACCTCAACCTGCCATTTAAAAGAGAAACAATAGAGGGAACACCAAACTCAGGGATTTTCCTAAAACAACCCCCATTAGAGAAAACATGTGGTCAGCACCAAACTCAAGGGCCATCCAATTACAATTTTAAAAAAAAACCCCCGAAATCAGGGGCCCCCAACCCGGGGCGTCTTGAAATGAGGGGTTCCCCTTCTTTCTCCCAGTTGTTCTTTTTCCCCTTTTCCTTTTGAACCTTTCCACCCGTCATATAAATTGTCCCGGGCCACCACCCCATCCCTGCAAAAAATTTCAAACAAATATCTTAGAAACCTCAATTTTCCGATCTTTTTTACCTTCCCCCCAAATGTAAAAATAAACCCAAAGGGGGGGGAGAGCGGGGACAAGGCCAAATATCTAAAGGGGTTTGGGGGTGGGGAGAGGCCCAGGTAACTAGATAGGCCCCCCTTTGGTAGGTATGGCCCTCGCTGGAAAAAGTTGGTAGGCCAGCCCCGGCCCGCCCGGGGAGTACCCCGGCCCCAGAGGGTAGGTAAATAGCCCCCTTTTAAGGGTAAGCACCCCCCGTTAGGAAAGTAGATAGGCTTTCAGTTAGTTTTGGTTACCCCAGTTAGGGAGGTTTGTAGGGGTAGGGGTTGGTGTCCCCCAATTTTTTAGGTATAGGTAGGTGGGTTTCCCCCAGTTAGGTAAGCTGTAGGTATTAGGGTCCCCTTTTAAAAAGGGGTGCAAACAGTTAGGGGGCCCCCCTTTTGGTAGTATACAGGACTTAGGGGCCTTTCCCTTTGGGGTATACAGGGGAGTTAGGGTTCCCTTAAGGGAGTATACCCGGGAGTTAGGGCCCCCTTTTTGGTATTATACAGGAACTTTGGGGCCCCCTTAGGGAGTAAAAGGCAGTTTTGGGGGCCCCCTTTAAAGGGACTTTTACAGGCAGGGTTTCGGGGTCTCCCCTTTTGGTTTTCTAAAAAAGGCAGTTGGGGGTTTCCCTTTTGGTAAATACAGTTAGGGGGCTCCTTTAGGAGTATACGACAGTTAAGGTTTTTCCTTTAGGTTTTTGTAAAAAGGTTTTTTTTAATCCCCCTCCCCTTTTTAGGGGGAGTTTTACAGACAGTTAGGGGTCTCCCTTTTGGTAGTATTTCAGGGGTTAGGGGGCCTTTCCCTTTTGGTAGTTAAAACAGGTAGTTAGGGGGTCCTTTAGGTTTGGGGTTTCAGGAAAAACAGGGCCCCACCCTTTTGCTACTGTTAGGGGAGCCAGGCCCCCCCTTGTATTTAGGGGAAGCCAGGGCCCCCTTTAGTAGTCAGGGGCCCCCCGTTGGGGACCCCGGGGCCCCCCCTTTTAGTCGTGCCCCCCCGTAGGTTTGTCCAGGGCCCCCCCAGTAGGTTTGCAAAGGGCCCCCCATTGTTGCCAGGCCCCCCAGCAGTCAGGGGCCCCCTTTTAGGTTCCAGAAAACCCCCTTTTATCGGGCCCCCCGTAGGTTTGCCAGGGCCCTCCTTTGTAGTCAGGCCTCCCTATAGGTAAACCCGGGCCCCCCTGTAGTCAGGGGCCCCCCCTTTGGTAGCCCGGGCCCCCCCCTGGGGAAACCCCGGGGGCCCCCCCTGTAGTTAAACCAGGGGCCCCCTTTTAGGTAGCCAGTGCCCCCCTTGTTGCCCGGCCCCCCCTGTAGTCAGAGCCCCCCCCCTTTTAGCCAAGCCCCCTATAGTCAGGACCCCCTTTTAGCCAGCCAGGGGCCCCCCCCAAATAATTTTGGGCCCCCCTTGTACCAGGCCCCCCTTTGTAGTCAGGCCCCCTAGTTGAAGCCAGACCCCCTAATAGTCAGGGCCCCCTCTTGCAGCCAGTCAGGGCCCCCCTAGTAGTAGGGCCCCCCCTTTTAGTCAGCCAGGGCCCCCCTTTTAACCAGGCCCCCCTAGAGTCCCGGGCCCCCTTGTAGCCAGGTCCCCTTTAAATCAGGCCCCCCTAGTTTTGCCAGCCAACCCCCTTTGTAAAATCAGGGCCCCCTTTTTACCAGTCAGGGCCCCCCTTTTTAGCCAAACCAGGGCCCCCCCCTTTTCCCGGGCCCCCCTTTTTGCCGCCAAAGGGGCCCCCCCAGTTGTCAGGGCCCCCCTTGTAGCCACCAGGCCCCCCCAGTATCAGGCCCCCCTTTAAACCCGCCACCCCCCGAGTAGTTTGGGGCCCCCCTTTGGGATCTGCCAGGGGGCCCCCATTTTTTAGCCCGGCCCCCCCCAAGTTGTCAGGGCCCCCCTTTTATTCCAGGACCCCCTTTTGTAGCCAGGCCCCCCCAGTAGCCAGGGGCCCCCCCTTTTATCCCAGCCAGGGCCCCCCATTGGGAGCCAAAGGGGCCCCCCCCAGTAGTCAGGGCCCCCCCCTTTATTCCGGGCCCCCTTTTTGTAGCCAAAGGCCCCCCCAGTAGCCAGGACCCCCCCTTTTAAACCAAGGGCCCCCCCTTTTAGCCGGACCCCCTTTTGTAGCTGGGCCCCCCTAGTAGTCAGGGCCCCCCTTGTAGCCAGGACCCCCTTTTGTAGCCAGGGCCCCCCCAAAAGTCTGGGGCCCCCCTTGTTTCCCGGGCCCTCCCTTTTTTAGCCGGGCCCCCCCCTTTTTTCCCCGGGCCCCCCCTTTTTAAACCAGGCCCCCCCGTTTTGTGCCAGGCCCCCCCCCCCCCTTTTAGCCATGGCCCCTTTTTTTAGCCCGGGGCCCCCCCCCCCTTTTAGCCAGGGCCCCTTTTTTGTAGCCAGGCCCCCCCCCCTTTTAGCCAGGGTCCCTTTTTGTACCATTGGCCCCCTTTTTTTAGCCAACCCCCCCCTTTTTAAAAAGCCCCCGTTTGGGGAGTTTAAAAAAAAATAAAACAAACAAAACAGCTCCGGGGCCCCTCCGGGGGCCCCCCGGCCCCCGTACTGCCGCCCCGCATAGGGGGCGTGGGGAAGTTACGGGGCACCGCGCCGGGGCCCATGTCGCATAGGGGGCCCGGGGGCCCCCAGACTTAAGCCTAGTGCCTTTGGCCTCCAAAAGGGGACAGAGGAAACGCAGCGCTAATGGAGTGTGCTCCGCTGACAACCCCGCAGAACCCCGGGGGTCCCGGGGGCATTTTAGTCCCCCCCCCCCGGGCCCGGGGCTCTGGGCACTCGGGCCGGGGGGCCCGGGTTTTTGCAGAGACCGGATTTCCCCGGGGCCCCCCCCACTCCGGGGGGGGGACCGGGGATTTTTCCCCCCGGGGCCCCCCGGCCCGGGCCCGTCCCAGCCTGGACTCCAAAGAATCCGTACACCACACACTCAACTCTGAGGGGAGCCCCAATTTTGAAACAAAATGGGGCAAAATCAGTTAAAAAACTTCTTTCGTTTTCAAGACCCCCCACCAATTGGGTTAACCCAAAAAAGGTAAATTTTTTAAAAATTCCCAAAAGGGTTTTTTAAACCCCTTTAAACCGCACACCTGAAAAGAAAAAAAATGACCAAAAAACCCTTTTTTTTGTTTTTGCCTACTTTCTTTCAACAGTTGAACCCTTTTTAAATTTTTTTTAATGACGCAGTTGTTTGAGGCCCTTTCCTTTTTATTCGAGACAAGGGTTGGGACTTTATGGGGGGAAAAGTTTAAATTCACTTTTAAATAATTTCCCGAATTGTTTTTAAATTTTTTTTTTTTTTCAATTTTTCTTTTTTTAAAAAATTTTATTTTACACTATTCACATTTCACACTAAATAGCCAGTTAGATTAATTCTACAGGTTATTACAGTGCAGTGCATACCTAATATGTGTAGGGTTTTTTGTGTGTGTGTGTGTGTAATGTATGCACAATTGTTATTTATTAAACATTTATTTTTATTTTATTTTATTTTTTTTTTTTTTACACTTTTTATTGTTTTTTTTTTTTTTTTAATACCATGAAGGGAGAACTGTTCCTTTTTTTTTCTTTTCTTTACACTTGGTAATGTATTAGCATATTCATATATGACAATATATTATAAACTGTGTCAATCAGACACATTCAGTGATCAGAAGAGCACACAGGCTATCCTGATCACTGGCTTGTAACACAGACAGCCCTGGGGCTACTCTGGGTTCCCAGGGCTGACTGTGCAGCCGTTGCCCGGGCCCTGTCGGGTCACCTGGCGTCCCGATCACCCGCAGTGCAGGGAAACCAATTGTAATGATAATGTGGATGGGTGAAAAAGGTGTTTAATAGCTAGACCCCTGTAAAAAATACATCCCAGAAGTAGCAAACGTGGAAAATTTAATGTCCCAGTGGTCTGTAACATCTTCTACTGTGGTCCTTAACTAAACAAATAAAGACAGGTAGGAAAAAATGTGACAATAAGAATTCTACAGAGGTCTTAGTAAATGCTGACCTTTTCATTTTGGTACTGCTTTGCATGCATCATAGAGTAATGATTTAACTTGTTTAAACATGCAGACAATACCTAACAAATGTGAGCAAGTCTGCTGATGTTGTACGAATGGAAACATCAAGAAGCTGTAGCTTAAAATAACTATGACTTGTCACCTCTGTAAACAGCTTATAAAAGCTTTGATGTGCTTCAAATGTGGTTCTGTAGATTTAGCATTCTCTGATACAGTGGGGAAAATAAGTATTTGAAACACTGGCCATTTTGAGACTTTTCCAATCTACAAAGAATGGAGAGGTCTGTAATTTTTATTATAGGTACGCTGTGAGAGACAGACTAAAAAAAAAAAAACACTATTATTTTTAAAAAAATAATTTGCATTTTATTGTATGAAATAAATATTTAATACAATAAAAGAACATAACTTAATATTTGCTACAGAAACCATTGTTTGCAATTACAGATGTCAGATGTTTGTTGTGGTTCTTGGTGGTGCAGAGTAAGCATCTGCACACTAACCATACAGCTGCTCCTACAGGAAGAAGGCAGGACGGTGTATTCTCCATTGTATATATAGCGCTTAATAAGTACTGTAAATACACATCAGAATTGCAGGGGACGTGATTCAAGGCTTTCATCACACCCCCTGTGACGCTGGGTCTTATAGGCTGGAAGCTTAGGCTTCTGGCCCAGGAGATCCCGGGAGCAGTCGTAAGCAGAGTGATGACAACATGTTGCTTACGCCGGAGCTGGTCGCACTGCGGGTAAACTTCTTATCTGCCTATCTTTTACCTACAGGGGGCATATGACAACTTACAGTGGGCATATTATAACCTATAGGGGGGCATATAATGACCTATAGGGGGCACAGACCTACCTACAGGGGGCATATGATAACCTACAGGGGGTATATAACAACCTATATGGGCATATACTTACCTACAGTGGGCATACACCTAAGTACAGGGGGCAAATACCTACATACAGGGGCAATATACGTGCCTACAGTGGGCATGTAACTACCTACTGGGGGCAAATACCTATCTAAATGGGACATATATCTACCTACAGTGGGTATATATCTGTACCTACAAGGGGCATAAGTATACAATTTTTTTGCGTCCATTTGTAGCATAGAATGCGTTTGAATCTATCAACCTGTTCTACTGCGGGTCATAGATTTAGCGCTTTCTAGCTACTAAGCGACAATTCTGGCTCAAGTAAACCACTTTTAAAGTGGTCTACCTGTTCCATCAGTAATGCGACGAGATTTGCTGATAAACAGTCATAAATGTGTAGATTTGTACGGTTGTAGTGCGACACGCCTCCAGCACGCCGCCCAATCTAAGGCGCATTACAAAGTGCCGCGGGCGCTTTGTAATGCACCTAACATTGGAGTGCACCTGATTAAAAATATAGTGAACAGGGCTATGCCAGTTTCCGGGCTGAAAAGACGCCAGACTTCAGACGCAGTCCTGTACATACATGCTTCCCTATGTTTCGATTTATTGGGGAGGCCTATATAACTACCTAGCTACTTAATAGGGGACCTAGATACCTACCTATTGAGGGACCTATAAGTCTACCTACCTAATCGGGCACTATAACCTACCTAATTGAGGACTAACTACCAAGAGGGACTTGCCCTATCTGACTATCTAGTTTGGGGGGGTGTACCTACCGTACATACTATCTTGAGGAATTTAACTACCTCTTATACTGGTATACAAAACAAGACTTGGTGCCCAAATGGGAGCCCCATAGCCGTTTGGGTATACTTTTACGGTTAGAGGCAAAAACAGATCATTATTACCATTTGGGTCGCTATGGAAGGGGAGTTTGTATAGAGATAGGAATCGTTAGGAAAGTGCTGTAAAAATGAGGAGTCTAAGATGTTTGTTTTGTAAATTCTACAGTGAAGAGTTGTGGCTGGGATCAGATGTCATGGCGGTCTGGGAAAGATGGAGAAGAAAAAGGGAAAGAGCACAACTCATCAAAGAAGAGAACAACTCTTCATAGATGTCTACTGTGAGTCCCTGGATGTAACGTTATTGTAATCACTTATATGTCGGCAGAGCCTGCATACAACTGGTATGTACCAGTGTATGGTCACTGTATGCAGATAATATTGATTGTAGTATAATGCTTTATATTCAGTAGTGATATGTTGTATTATTCAGTCACCATGTGGTGGTGATATGTGGTCATGGTGTTGCAGTATTATTTGGTCACTATGTAGTGGTGATATGTGGTCTTAGTAGTAAATTGATAATATTGGGATTCTGGTTTTGTGAAGCAGTGTTATTTAGTAACTGTTTAAGCTTTTTGTATACTTTGGAGTGCAATTTAGCCTAAGAACAGTCCTGTGTTTCTACCCCCATGCTTCACAGTTGGGATGGCGTTCTTGGGGTTGTACTCATCCTTCTTCTTCTTCCAAATACTGCAAGTGGAGTTGATAACAAAAATTTCTATTTTGGTCTCATCTGACCACATGACCTTGTCCCATGCCTCCCCTGGATCTGGTACTGGTACTAACAGTAATCTTTGAGACTCTGGTCCAAGCTCTATTCAGGTCATTGACAAGGTCTTACCATGTAGGTCTAGGCTGATTCATGGCCTTTCTCAGAATCATCCTTAAACCACGAGGTGAGATCTTGCATGGAGCCCCAGACTGAGGAAGATTGACTGTCATCTTTTCTCCATTTTCTAATAATTGTGGAAAAAGTTGTTCCCTTCTCACCAAACTGCTTGCCTATTGTCCTGTAGCCCATTTCAGCCTTGTGCAGGTCTACAATTTTGTCTCTGGTGTCAGACAGCTCTTTGTTATTGGTTGAGAGGTTTTAGTGTGGGATTGATTATGTGGACTGGTGTCTTTTATACAGGTAACGAGTTCAAACAGGTGCAATAATACAGCTAAGGAGTGCAGATATAAGGGGATGTAAGGACATTGTTTTATGTTAATCCTTATGTTAATCTGTTCACACGGCTTAAAATGGGCCGTATTTCGGTCCGTAATTACGCGCCGAAGTGCACAAATTACGGGCTGAAAACGGCCCATTCATTACGGTAATCCACAGTTCTCATAGAGAACTATGGATTATGTCTCCTCTCCCTGCTCGGCGAATCCGTTGGGCGGGAGATAATTGACATGTCACTTTCTAGCAGCGTATACGCGCCGCTAGTAAAATGTCTATGGCGGCTGGAGTGCCAGCCCCCCGCTCCCTCCCCGCCCCCAGCCACATGGCGTAATTACGCCCGCAGTTAAGCGGTGAAAAGCCTAGGTTACTGTTAACCCAAACGGAAGAACAAAAATCAGCTGGCCTAGGCATTGTGGGAAAACTTGGAAGTGCAGAGCACTGGAAGCAGTTAAAGAGAACCCTTGAGTGTGTGTTGCGAGCTGCTTGATCAAATACAGTACTGCTGTGTGATTGAAAGTATCTGCAGAAGTCAGAGTAAAAGCTTTGTATCCGGACAGTTGTGTAACGTAGTACCGCGTTGCACTACAGCCCATCACACACTCCCGGAATCAAAACTTTAGGGGTTGCTAAGGCAATGGGTTAGCTACCCCCCCCCCCACCCCTCCCACCTGTACCACTAATAGTCTGAGACCAAATTCTGCTGTTGGTAGGTATAATTACATTTTTATGCATAAATGCAAATTAAAATTAAAAATGATACAAGTATTTCTGTATTTTTTTTTAGATTCTTTTCCACAGTGAGCTACCTACAATAAATACAGACCTCTCATCTTGTAGTTGGGAAACTTGCAAATCACCTGAAAATATTCGTAATGCGGCCTGAGAGGGACATTGGACCATCGCAACGTGAGTATCCACACCAGGGAGATCTAAGTAGTCCGATATTACATAAGCCCATCGAAGTCAAGGCTTTGGACTTTGCACCACTGGAAACACTAGAAATCAGCCCGGGCTGGCAGTGGGAAACTATAAGGAAGTGAGGCACTGGAAGCGTTAAAGGAAACCCTCGTAGTGTTCGTAGTACCAAAAAGGGAGTAAGGGGTGGATGAAGTACGCAGAAAGTTTAAGGGAAAAAGGATCCCCGGAATTGGGCTAAGTTGTACGCTCATGTTGCTAGCAACAACCACATAGAATCTTCCTCTCAAAACTTTTTAAGTGGCACTATTGATTCATCAGGGAACCAAGGAAAGGACAGGACTTAAATAGAGTCAGTGTCCGGTGATACCAAATAGTCGGTGTGCTGGCCCTTTAAACTTCACTGAACTGTTGTGCGCGTGTGCCCTAGGGGGCGGCTGCGCACCTGGTAAGTAACAGGAGCGAGGAGAATTGAGTAACGGACAGAACAGAGAGTGCGCCCGTGGCCTGAGACGCGGGTTGCCTCGCCGCTCGCAGCAGAGGGAACGGGAACATGGGTATGCCTATGACCCCATGTGTGGGTCGCGCGGGTACCTTTTACAGTAACCCCCAGGCCTCTTCCTCTTTCTAGCCTGTAAGAACTTAACTAATAGACCCCGATCCAAGTTGTTATCCTCCGGCTCCCAAGACCTTTCTTCTGGCCCGAACTCCTTCCAGTCAACCAAAAAAAAAATGTCTCCTAATCATTGTCATGGCAAAGATCTCCTTTACCGTAAAGACATTGGTGGAATCAGGGGATGAAGGAATGACCTTGTGTGAAAATCGAGGGACGAAGTGTGACATTTTTGAAAACTGTTCAGTGATCACCCAAATGACTGTATTACCGGGAAAGAGGGGTAAGTCAGTGATAAAATCTATAGCGATGTGGGTCCATGTACTGTTGGGAATAGGCAGAGGTTGCAGCAGGTTTAAGGTGGGGTGACTTGTTGCGGGCACAAGTAGTATAAGATTCCATGAATCTTTATCATCTTTAACAAGATCAGGCCACCAATAGAAACGAGATATTAGCAAACAAGATCCCGAGGTGTCGGACAACTTGAGAACTCTGACCCTATTTCAGTATCTTCTTCTGAAGTGCAGTGCGCACGTATGTGTTACAATATCCACTATTGCGCCTAAAGCCGGTTAGGGCTGAACCCCAAATATTATGGCAACAACTCCACAATAAAGACTACCCAAGCTACAAAAAGGAGTTATCTACCTACTAATTACTTAAAACTTAACCATCTGTCAAGCATGGTCGAGGTAATGTGATGGTCTGGGGTTGCTTTGGTGCTGGTAAAGTGGGAGATTTGTACAAGGTAAAAGGGATTTTGAATAAGGAAGGCTATAACTCCATTTTGCAACACCATGCCATACCCTGTGGGGGCGCTTGATTGGAGCCAATTTCATCCTACAACAGGACAATGACCCAAAGCACACCTCCAAATTATGCCAGAACTATTTAGGGAAGAAGCAGGCAGCTGGTATTCTATCTGTAATGGAGTGGCCAGCGCAGTCACCAGATCTCAACCCCATTGAGCTGTTATGGGAGCAGCTTGACCGTGTGGTAAGCAAAAAGTGCCCATAAATCCAATACAACTTGTGGGAGGGGCTTCTGGAAGCATAGGGTGAAATTTCTCCAGATTACCTCAGCAAATTAACAGCTAGAATGCCAAAGGTCTGCAATGCTGGAATTGCTGCAAAGGGAGCGATGGATGAAGGCAATGTTTGAAGTAGAAAATTATTATTTCAAATAAAAATCATTATTTCTAATCTTGTCAATGTCTGGACGAGATTTCTATTCATTTTGCAACTCATTTGATAAATAAAATTAGGAATTTTCAGGGAAAACACAAAATTGTCTGGGTGACTCCAAACTTTTGAACGGTAGTGTATGTGGTCATGGTGTGGTGGTATAATTCAGTCACTATGTGGTGGTGATATGTTGTGGTATTATTTAACCAGTATATGGTGATGATCTGTGGTCATGATGTGTCGCCCTTAGTTCATCTTTGTTTAGCGGTATCATTGTTAGTATTGGTCTTGCTGTTCTGGTTTTGTGCAGTAACACTATGGAGATGATATTTCCTGCATGTATAGCGGTACTTTGTGGTGATTGTGTCACCATTATTTAGAAGCGTCATCTATCAAAAATTGTCTTTATAGCTATTTGGATGAATTTTTTCATATACAACATATTTTTTCAGTTAAATAAAACCTAACAGACCCTACTAGCTCCACTGTTTTGTGTCAGAATTGTGTTTTTTTTCCCACTCCACCTATCAGGAGAGGGCGCAGGCAGTGTGCATTAGGATAGGGCCAGGATTTGAATTTTTGTGGGGGGTGAGGGGCACCATTGGCCCTACTTGCCTGGGGCACCAAAATGCCTTGTCCCGGCTCTGCTACAGACACATGGAGAACCGCTTTGTATGGTTTAATGACAGCTACAAAGCTGGTGACCACATGATATAACTTTTTTTTTCATATCAAGGTCCACAACAAATTTCCAGTGCTCTAGATTATCCTACTGCCATTTAAACTTTCAGAATAAGAGGAAACACCATAGAATCTTGATTGCAAAATACATGTACAATTGCAAGAAAAAGTAAGTACTGTAAAGCCTTTGGAATTACTGGTATTTCGGCACTTGTGGCTAAAAAATGTATTCTGATAATTATCTATGCCACAATTATAGACAATCTAATGAAGCTAATAACATACAGTCATACTATTCATGTCTTTTACTGAGCACATTTTTAACCATCCAGAGAGAAAACATAAATTAATATTTGAATTTAGCAATCCGTAGTTCTCTCTTTAGCAGCAGTAGCTTCACCAAACATGCCTTACAGTTGCAACTAGGATTTGTATGACCTTGATAAGAAATTTTGAACCATTCCTTCATGCAAATGTGTTTTAGTTCATCAATATTTCTGCAATGTTTTGCATGCACAGCCCTCTTCAGGTCTTACCACAGCATCTCGATAGGCATAGGGTCAAGCCTCTGATTTTGCCATTCCAATACATAAATCTTCCTCTTTTTTCAACTATTCTTTAGTTGATCTACTTGTATGTCTTGGGTCATTGTTATATTGTATCATCCAACATATCTTCAGCTTGTGGACATGGATCCTTAGAGTTTCTTGCAAAATGTTTGACACACCTTTGAATCTATTGTCCAAGCCCTGAGGTAGCAAAGCAGCTCCAAAACATAATGCTTCCATGCTTCACAGTTGGGATGAGGTTTTGGTGTTATTATGTGCAGAATTTATTTTCCCTCCAAACATAGTATTGTGCATCTGTACCAGAGAATTTTAAATATGTCTCATCTGTCCATCAAACATTCAAGAGCACTGTAAAGCATCCAGGTGGCAAACTTGAGACGGGCACAAATTGTTTCTTTAGACATCAGTGTCTTCCTTCGTAGTGTCATTTCATGAACACCATTCTTGTTCAGTGCTTATCAAGAAGTGGATACACTAACAGAGGGGTTTTCAGTTTGTTGAGTCTTTAGCTGTTACCTTTGGGTTCTTTTTCACACCTTTCATGATTGCTGGTGTCTCTTTGATCTTAACAGGACACCCACTGCTGAGGAGAGTAGGACTGATTTACACACTGGTCTTTAGAAGTGCTTTTAGCATCATGATTCTCTTTAAAATATCTTCTAAGTTCTTGTTAAAGTTTTTTGCATCAAAACATGGTTCACACTAAATAATCTTTGTTGATAACAACAGATTTGTCAGTAACCAGGCTTTATGTGCTTTTAATTAATGGCCAAAGAACCTATGAAATCCACAGTTCCAATCTCATGTCCTTAACTGAATCACCATTAACCAACCAGCTCTTGGAGACATTATTGACAAAGAGTGCACTTACATTTTCTAGTTGCACTGTAGATGTTTACTCATTGTGCTTAATGAAAAACAGAGCAACTGTATTTCTGTATTTTCACCATCCCACCTCCCCACCTAATCTATCTATCACAGTCAATGACTCTACACTCTCACTGGTCACGCAAGTCCACTGCCTTTTAATAACCTTTGACTCCTCCCTATCCTTTAAACCACACATCCAAGTTCTTACCTCTGCCTGCCACCTACACCTGAAAAATATCTCTTGAATCTGCTCATTCCTTAACTTCCAAAATACAAAAATGCTAGTCCATGCCCTTGTCATCTCCCGCCTAGACTATTGCAAAACCCTTCTCTGTGGCCTCCCATCCAACACTCTTGCTCTCCTTCAAACTATCCTAAACTCTGCTGCCCATCTTATCCACCTCTCTCCTCCCTACTCCTCTGCCTCTCCTCTCTTCCAATCCCTTCACTGAATACCAATGGACCAGCGAATTCAGTTCAAGTTAATTACTATGACCTCCAAGGCTCTCCATAACCTCTCCCCTATATACGTTTCTGCCTTAATCTCCAGATACCTCCCCTCACACAATTTTCGCTCCTCACAGGACCTTCTTCTCTGCTCTATTCTTAACATATCCTCAAACAACCGTCTCAAAGACTTCTCCCGTGCTTCCCCATACTCTGGAACTCACTGTCTCAAAACGTCAGACTCTTCTCCACTTTCACAGCTTCAAAAGCAACTTGAAAACCCATCTCTTTAGGATTGCCTATAACCTACAATAGCCCCACTGCCCCTACACCACCCTGCCTCTCACCTTCTGTCTTTTTCCTACTACCTTGTAGCTTGTATGCATTTGCATGGAGTGCCCTCGCTACCTAAGTATCAGTTAGTCATTTATCATCGCCATTGTACTTTGTCTGACACATGTTATATACGTAACCCCACTTTGAATGTACAGCGCCCTGGAATTAGTGGTGCTTTAAAACTAAAAATAATAATAAATAGTATTAACAACTTTATTTGCATTATTAGTTTAGTTAGATTGCATTTGTCTTTAATTATGACTTGATAACAATAAGACTGCATTTTATAAGTAATCAGTGCAGAAATCCAGGAAATTCATTCCTTTTTCTAGTAACTGTATACCATTAAAGAAGCAATGAAATTGCAATTTTGCAAGTTGATAGATCTGGTTCACTAAGGGCATATACATTCAGCAACATAGAATCATATAACCATCCTATCTGCTGCTTATGAGAGCATGAACACAGCTTTCATCCAAAAACTAGGAACACTGGAAGTCATACTGCTAGCATTTCCCACTGTCTTTCTTGCAGACGTTGTTCTGCTCACAGTTTCATACAATAAATCAAAGACTAGTAAGGATTGCTGTGCTATTATGAATTATTTTCTCTGCTCCGTTATTTTTCCCTCCTCCATAAAATAGCTTCAGTGGCCCAGATACACTGTAGGATATTAGTCTTTTTTACACTTTTACTAAAATTTGACCGTTTACTTATTTTTTTTAAACTAAAGCTCAAAATACTTTTAAAGTAGTTTTAGGAATAGCGTTTTTGGAAAAAGAAATTTAATTTTTTACAGCATTTTTCATCGTGTTTTTTCAGAGGTTGAACCAGATTTTTCCTAAAACCTCATAGTGAGAGGAAAGATGCCCCAAGCATAAAAGCATTGTTCAGAGTGTCATGTATTTCCCTTTTAGTATGCTTTTGTGGTCCACAACTGTAAGAAATACAGAACTTTGAACAATGAAATACTTATCATGATATAAAGGTATTCCAATTGTACAATCAAAAATGGAGGCTCTTGCATGAGTCACACATCCACAGTGAGTCAGTTTGGACTGGTCTTGGAATGCACCTGATGTCATTCATGTGCTAATTTAAGGTAAAACAATAGGGCTCAGGATAACACTGTAAAACCTGACTGATAATCCCAGCCTTCTACATGCATCATGCATCATGAAGGTAGAGACTAAAGGTTTGCAGGCCTCATGGGAAATGGGGGCAGGTATGGTCTTGCAGATGGGGTATAAAAGAGACAAGCATGCTGTTGGAAGAGATCTTTGTCTCTTGGGAGGAAACCATCACTTGGGTAAGCTGTTGCTTGGAGGAAGGGCCCACATTGGGACCCTTGAGAAGGCACATGGAGAGCACTGCACATGAACTTAGTGTGTGAAGGCCTTGGATGGTAATATAACATTGTATGTTGTTATGTGATTTGTAACTGTTATTGGTATTTGTGTAGCATTATGTAACATTTGTTGTTTCCTTTCTTTTTGTTCCTGTGCATCCCCATACCCATATTCTTTCATAACCATAAGATCAATCTCACATGCTATACAATACACGTTTTTTTTTTATACACTTACTCGTGTCTATCATTTTATTGCACCCAACACCTTTTGAATCTAACCTAGTAAGAGCGTGGATTGTATATATACAGTATATGTTTCTATAGATACATATTTATTCATGATATTTATATGACTATACACTCACCGGCCACTTTATTAGGTACACCTGTCCAACTGCTCGTTAACACTTAATTTCTAATCAGCCAATCACATGGCGGCAACTCAGTGCATTTAGGCATGTAGACATGGTCAAGATAATCTCCTGCAGTTCAAACCGAGCATCAGTAGGGGGAAGAAAGGTGATTTGAGTGCCTTTGAACGTGGCATGGTTGTTGGTGCCAGAAGGGCTGGTCTGAGTATTTCAGAAACTGCTGATCTCCTGGGATTTTCACGCACAACCATCTCTAGGGTTTACAGAGAATGGTCCGAAAAAGAAAAAACATCCAGTGAGCGGCAGTCCTGTGGGCGGAAATGCCTTGTTGATGCCAGAGGTCAAAGGAGAATGGGCAGACTGGTTCGAGCTGATAGAAAGGCAACAGTGACTCAAATAGCCACCCGTTACAACCAAGGTAGGCAGAAGAGCATCTCTGAATGCACAGTACGGCGAACTTTGAGGCAGATGGGCTACAGCAGCAGAAGACCACACCGGGTGCCACTCCTTTCAGCTAAGAACAGGAAACTGAGGCTCCAATTTGCCCAAGCTCATCGAAATTGGACAGTAGAAGATTGGAAAAACGTTGCCTGGTCTGATGAGTCTCGATTTCTGCTGCGACATTTGGATGGTAGGGTCAGAATTTGGCGTCAACAACATGAAAGCATGGATCCATCCTGCCTTGTATCAACGGTTCAGGCTGGTGGTGGTGGTGTCATGGTGTGGGGAATATTTTCTTGGCACTCTTTGGGCCCCTTGGTACCAATTGAGCATCGTTGCAACACCTTGTGGAATCTATGCCACGAAGAATTGAGGCAGTTCTGAAGGCAAAAGGGGGTCCAACCCGTTACTAGCATGGTGTACCTAATAAAGTGGCCGGTGACTATATATATTTATATGATACAGGGAATTTCTTATACAACATTCAAACACAGGTGTGACATTTTTCCCAGGCAATTCCCGTAGTTTTCTCTGAAAAATGCTTAAAAAAATAAATGTACAAAATTGTTTAAATTACAAAAGACAAACAAAATCTGCATCTGAAAATCATGGTAGTTTTTACATGCCAAAAAAATGCTGAAAACTATTTGTGAATGAGGCTCCGATAGGATGTTGACTTTTTTGCCTTTCTCTGGATCAACACTATAG
This sequence comes from Phyllomedusa bahiana, assembly GCA_025379985.1. Taxonomy (NCBI): domain Eukaryota; kingdom Metazoa; phylum Chordata; class Amphibia; order Anura; family Hylidae; genus Phyllomedusa; species Phyllomedusa bahiana. The sequence goes on from JAODAL010006976.1 coordinate 96,033, forward strand.
GGATATAGGTAGGACTCGATGAACGCGTGCCTTTTTCCAACCATAATAACTATGCAACCATCTTATTACTAGTAAAGTATATAACATGCATCTGAAATAAATTTGTAATGAACAACATTAATATAGATATTTATGTATTTCTTTTAAACTTGAATTTATATAAGAAGGTTTTCATTTTTTAAGCTGTAATTTTTTTTTTTTTACTTTTACACCAGAGGACATTGGAGGACACTTGGAACACTCCAGGCAGATTAGAGTATTGGAAATCTAACAGTAGCCAAACACATAAACCAGCTGACAGGGTTTGCATTCAGTCAACACTTCAATTATAACATAGCATTCAATAAATTAACAGTAGAAGCAAAAAAATAAATTGTGTAAGAGACATTGTTAGAAAATGAAAAATCCATCCTTCTCAGTTTGTTAGCCCCCTTTCCTTCCCCTCCTGCTCTCTCATCTGTTCACTCAATCATAAATCACTAAGGAAATCCATCTTGCAGAGGAGATGAGCTTCCTGCACTGAAAGCTCAGGTTACATAGAAGTCTACTAAGAGTGGGGGAGAAGAGGTGGAGCGGTACACATAGTTAGTGCTTACTGTTGAGTGTTTAATCTCACCTGAGTGCTTGGCTCACAGCTACACTGCTTTTTACTGCTGTATCATTTCCTCCATGCTGCTGTTTTTGGTCCTTTCCCCTCTATAGACTTTTTAAGGGTAACCTGAGCTTTCACTGAAGCAGGAACCTCATCTCCTCTGCAAGACAAATATTAGTCTCTAATCTTTCCGTGGCCTTACCCTGCCTAACCACCCTGAGAAGGGCGACCCCACACTCATACCTTACCCTGAGCAAACCCTGGATAAATGGAGGGCAACAGAGGACAAACAGGAACAGACACAACAGACAACAAATCAAGAAATGTCATGCGGGCCAAGGTCAAACCAGGAGAATTCACAGTACCGAATCACAAGGCAGTGGCATAACAGAAGCCGAAGTCATGAACCAGAGGGTCAAAATACAAGTATCAGTAGAAGTCAGGAAAACAAGAGAAATCACAATCAGAGACTGAGTCTTAGGAAGGGATTTAAATATCCCACCCCAGCCAAAGATTGGTCCAGGTGCTTAATCCCTGAGGCACCGTACCGAACCCTGGCTGAGACTGCAACAGACAATGTCTTAGAGGGGCATTGACCCGGTGCTGACAACAGATTGCGCTAGTGACTTATAACTGAGGGAACAGTGTAGAAAGCAGGAGGAGCAGTGGGGAGGCTGAGCAGTGAAGAAGGACGTACTATTTTCCTATTTTGCATGTACTGTTGTGTTTTTGGAATATTATGTTTTAATTGAAGGAACACTTTAAATAAAGTTACAGTATGTTTTGCAGTATCAAACCTTATACTGAATAGTGTCAGTATGGTAAATGTAGTCTGGGATGATGGAAGATCGAAAGCCTTGAACAGTGGTCATTCACAGTTTTAAAAAGAAAATGCAGTCCAATGTTCAAAATGTAGAAATAGGAGATGGTTAGTTTTACTAATAAGAGCCAATACAGAGAAAGATAATAGATGACAATATATTTACTAATCCCGGATGTCTACTCTGGAAAAGATACCAGTATGTCCTACACTAGGGCAAGGCATTATGGGGAAGGTGCTGAGAAGCTATAACGCCCCCTTTTTGATGTAACAAATTCTCAATTTGCTCCTGACTCACTGAGTTTTTTAAAAAAGTAAAAGGGATATTAGCCAAGCCAGTATCACTCATCTGCATACAGCTGTTTCGGGGTTTTGCCCCTCTTCAGTGCAACCTACATTATAGGACTAAGACTCAGACATTGTTAGTAAGTCATTAATCTTACTATATAGACAATCTCTGTGAAAGTTTCTCTTCATTTCTGTTAAGGGATCTGATCTCATATTGGCCCTAAATATATAGCTAGCCATAATAAAATTTTACATATAAAAATTTTATTACATTTAATCCTAGGCAATTTAATACCCATTTCCATTAGTTACAATTCTAAATTATATTACATTCGCTTATCTGATTTGATAGTGTTTTGTCCGATCCTGTATTATTTAATTGATTTCTCCTCATTATGTCCCGAGATTACTTGGATAAGATGTAAGAGTGGTGATACCTCATATTTCATGCTATTATATTACTAAGTATTTATCTGACATATACTTTTTATTGTTCCTACATATTATGGAAAGTAAAAAAAAGATTTTGCAAACCACAGTCATTGATCTTTGGCTAAATACTTGGCCACTTAAATCCTAGTCAATGTTACAGTTAAATAAAATAGGAAACTGCTTGCTGACCTTGACCTCAACATGATAGGTGGAATAGACTATATTGATCTTCTCTTCACATTACAAATTCTCTGATTCACTGTGGTGTAATTACAGTCACAAACATTGCTTGGATACACATGTTCATTTCCTATCCTCGGGCTCCACTAAATACCACAGGCAAAAGGGCAATAAAGGGTCACATAATAAACATATTATTATCATCTATTATAATATTTTGTATCAGGTCTTGTTAAAAAAATAGCTATCTTCTTGTTCTACATTTAGGATGAACAATTTAAACATTTCAAACACATATAATAGTTAAAAGTATCTAGAGCGTCCATTATCATACATTTTTTTTCCTGTTAAATGTGCTGTCTATAAAATGGAAATACTGTAATGTATCTTAGGTTCTGTCTTCTGTGTTCAAAATGCGAGGCAGGATAAAACCTGGTCACCATGATAACTGGAAAGTCGTGCTTCCTGCCTACACAAAGTGCCTCCACCATTGCCAAGTTGTTAGAACTGGGCTTGTTAGTAACACATCCAACTCCATCTGCCCATAAGATATGGTCACTGCTCCTGCCAAGCAAAGAAGGCACATGGTGGCTTCCATCTGACGGCCCGACGTGCTCATCCCGCAGAGATTGATGCAAGAACAGGCTGCTGACCTGTAGATTGCTGCCACTGCAGAGCACATGGTAGGAATATCTGAGAGGAGGGTAAAGGATTGCTATAAAAACAAGTGGAAGGCACGTATGTCTCATGTGACTACTGGTAAAATGGGGTGGTCTACACTGTAGCAAAAAAGTGGGAAAGGAGAACACTGCTATTTGCCTATGTAGAAAGGAGGGTCTTGCTGTGACTACTGGTAGCAAAGGGAATGCAGGATCTAAAACTGACGTTTCCACATAAGGTAGAAGGGTTCCTCCATGCCAATTGATGGAAAGGATAGAGAACAGCTGTAACCACAAAGAAAAGAGGGGAGAACACTGTACATATTAGCGAAAATATATGCCTTGTTGTGACAAGTGATAAAAGATGGTGGAGGACGACAGAGGTATTATAGAGACTAAGTGAAAAACACTAATGCTGACTACTGGCTGAATAAGGGGTCATGCAGGTTATACAATGCCATGTACTCTTTTTTGCCATGCCATGCCATTTTTTTTTTACTCTTTACAATATTCAGATTTAGTCTATAATGTAAGAATTACAAGATTTCCTTTATCAATATATTTTGTTAATATTGTTATATTTATTTAAAAAAATAAATAAAATGTGCACCAAACACCTCACAACCAGGTTGTGTAAAACCAGATCTATGATGTGTCATTGCTAGCTGTTGGCGCTGGCCTTCTCTGTGATCAAGGTAAGATATAGAGTATTTCAGTACTCTGGATCATCCTTTGGTGCAATTTACAAATACCTGAAGTCGCCTTGTTCATCTGTCCAAACAACTATATGCAGGTACAAACAAGATGCGAATGTCCAATATGCTCAGGAAGGAGACGGGCCCTGTGTCTCAGAGATGAACATGTTTGATCCGACATGTGCATATAAACCCAAGAACAAAAGCAAAAGGTCTTGTGAAGATGCTGGAAAAAGCTAGTAAAATTGTCTCATTATCCACAGTGAAACGAGTATTGTATCAACATGGGCTGTAAGGCCACCCTGTCAGGAAGAAGCCATTACTCCAAAAGAAACATATAAAAGCCAGATTAATGTTTGCAAATGCACACAGAAGCAAAGACCTACATTTTTGGAGACATGTCCTGTGGTCTGACAAAACTAAAATTGAACTGTTTGGCCATAATGACCACCGCTGTGTTTGGCGAAAAAAGGGAGAAGCTTGGAAGCCTAAGAACACCATCCCAACTGTGAAACATGGGGGTGACAGTTGTGGGGTTGTTTTGCTGCAGGAGGGACTGGTGCACTTCACAAAATAGATGGCATCATAAGGAAAGAAGATTATGTGGCAATACTGAAGCAACATCTCATAATATCAGAAAGGAAGTTAAATCCTGGCAGAAATAGGTCTTCCAAATGGACAATAACCCGAAGCATACTGCTAAACTGGTTACAAAGTGGTTTAAGGATAACCAAGTCAATGTTTTGGAGTGGCCATCACAAAGCCCTGATCTCGATACTATGGAAATTTTATGGGCAAAGCTGAAATGGCAGGTTCAAGCAAAGCAACCTACAAACATCGTTCAGTTACACCAGTTCTGTCAGGAGCAATGGGCCAAAATTCTTACCGACTATTGTGACAAGCTTTTGGAAGGATATCTAAAACGTTTCACCCAAGTCATAGAGTTTAAGGGAAATGGTACCAAATACTAAGGAAATGTAAACTTTGACTTTGCAGAGAGTAATAAAAATGCCTTAAAAATTCTCTGTCTCACAACTCAGTGTGGAAGCCCCAATTATCGAAGACAGTGTAATGAGATAAGGTGGGTGAATCATGGGAAGGGGTAGCTTGCTCCGAAGCACACCTGGGACTGAATATATATAACAGAGAAAAATACATACATCAATGATATCTTAGTCATAATCCATGTTTTAATAACCCATTCACAAAATTATGTTCAGCGAATTTAGCCAAATCTCTTAAATCAAAGCCCAGGGTTTCCAGCCTTAGGAACCAACGTAACTGAGTATTGGCTCAAAATATGTATCTTTTATATTCATAGTTGGTAAATTCATACTTGGGAACTTTGCAGTCATAATTTTGGGCTAGGCAACTCCTAGGGGAGTTATGACACAAACTGGAATTATAAGTGTCCTCTGCATGTAATTTGTCATCCCTCTTGATCTAAGCAGGAGGAGGGGCTGAAGGGTGGTCTAGCTGTCCCTTAACCCCTTTCCGCTGTAGCCAATTTTGATCTCCCTGAGGCTGTGATCACATGGGATAATTGCGGCGCGTACAGTGCGGCCGCAATTACCATGGGTGATTTGGTACTCGCGCTGATCAGCGCGTACTCACACGGCGCTACTCGCGACGCGTATTCGCCGTGAATAATTGACATGTCACTTATCTCCCCGCTCGTACAATACGATCGTATTGTACGAGTGGGGAGAGGAAGTGTAATCCTTATTATCGTAATTTTATTATCGTAATTTTGACGCGCATCTCGCTCGTATTAGAGCGCACATATGAAGCGAAATGCGCGCCGAAATTTTCCCGTGTGAACATACCCTTACAAATCCCCATGTTTTAAATCTGTGAAAATAACTTTATGATAATTTTACCTTCCATGTGATTCAGAGATTGTTTTCTCGTGACATATTGGGCGACATGTATGATTCTCGCCGGGTCGGAGCACGCCGTTTCGCCCGATTTTTAGTGAAAGCTGCGCCTGATTTATGTCGGCGCCGGGGCACGCTCATACATACCATGAAAAGTCCGCTGCGCCTTGCCAGTGTGTGAGGCGCAGTGCGGGATTTAGGCGCAGTGCGGGGCTGCGCCTAAGATTCACCGCCGGAGGTAGTGCGCTCATACATGCGGTGTAAAGTCCGCCACGCCTCGCCAGTGTGTGGGGCGCAGTGCGGGACTTAGGCGCAGTGCGGGACTGCGCCGAAAATCTATTCCGATTCGAGACAGGCTGGAAAACAGCGAGAAATCATTAAACATGTCCGTGCGGAGTATGAATCCAAAAAATCGCCTTTATAAAGGCGTTAAACATTCTCAGAAAAAGAGCTCAAACCTCAAAAAGCAAAAATAATAATAAAAAAATCACTTTCCAACATTGCCGGGAAATACAGTAATTCAAATTCTGAAAGCGCTTCTCATTGGTCGGCAGACACTGGCCAATCAGAATAGGAGCGACAGTGACCCATTATAACCTATGGAGAAATATTGACCAATCAAAATCAAAGGCGGGACAGTTCAAAATACAGTAAAAATACAGAAAAGAGCTGATTGGTTGAGCTAGCGTGGGCTTGGCTATCTCAGCCAATCAGAATAGGAGCGACAGGGAACCATTAAAACCTAAGGAGAACTTTTGACCAATCAAAATCAAAGGCGGGACAGTTCAAAATACAGTAAAAATGCAGAAAAGAGCTGATTGGTTGAGCTAGCGGGGGCTTGGCTATCCCAGCCAATCAGAGCGCGAGCTACTTCTCCCATTGTAGTCTATGGAGAGATCGGCGCAATGCAATCTCGGTGCTCAGTGCCGTGCGGCATGGAGTATGAATAAAAAAAATCATTTTTATTAAGTGTAAAACATTATCAGATAAAGAGCTGAAACCTTCTCTAAAAATAAATCAGTTAAATCCCTAACAACGCGTTTGTCGCCGAGACCGGCGCTACATAGGGAATTGCAATAGAGAGAATTGCCGGGAAATACAGTAATTCAAATTGTTTAAGCTCTTCTGATTGGTCGGCATAAACCAGCCAATCAGAATAGGAGCGACAGTGAACCATTATAACCTATGGAGAACTATTGACCAATCAGAATAGGAGCGACAGGGACCCATTATATCCTATGGAGAAATCTTGACCAATCATATTCAAAGGCGGGACAGTTCAAAATACAGTAAAAAGGCAGAAAAGAGCTGATTGGTTGAGCTAGCGGGGGCTCGTCCAGCTTAGCCAATCAGAGCGCGAGCTACTTTCTCATAGAGTTCTATGGGAAAAGAAATTCAGAGCCAGCTCGGTTTGTGATTGGCTAACTTAAAAGAGGCGCGGTTATTTGGACCAATGGGAGAGCGAGCGACGCTCCTATGGGTTTTCTAATGCAATCTGGAATAAAACTGTACATGGCCGAAATCAAATGATAAGACTACAGAAGTTGTACCGATGTGTATATAAAATGAACAATAATATGGGTGTAAAGAAAAAAAATATTAATTCAATAAAATCATGTTTATTTATTTTTGTTACACCCATACTATTGATCCTTGGCTAACGAAAATAAAGAAATAAACATGATTTTATTGAATTAATATTTTTATATGCCGACCAATGAGAATAGCTTTCAGAATTTGAATTACTGTATTTCCCGGCAATTTCCAATATCCTAATTTCTGATATTACGCCGTTCTAGATTTTTGGAAAGCGATTTTTTTTTAATTTTTTTGTTATTTTTGAGGTTTGAGCTGTTTTTCTGATAATGTGTTACGCCTTTATAAAGGGGATTTTTTCGGACTCATACTCCATGCCGCACGGAGCTGAGCGCCGAGATTTCTATGTTTCCTTGCATGTTCCATTCTCGCTTCACTTCGCCTCCACCGGAGCATTTAGACCAAAATCAACCAGGTCTGACTGTCGGAGCTGGCGAGCGCTGCATTGTGCCGCACTTTGCCGACTCGCGATTGTACATGCCTCGGAGTTTTCGAGCGCGCCGCGTCCCGCCCCGGAACGCCTACAGCGCGCCCACACCGCGCCCATTGCACGCCCCTTCATGTGAGGCGCAGCCGAAAGTGGCGAACGCTGCGCCTAACATCGCATCCCTGCGTCCGACAGGGGATTCGGGCCGGTGAGGCGCAGGATACGCCAGAAAACAGGCGTAAATCCCGTTCATGTAGAATAGAAGCAATGATACAGCGGTACCGAGATAGCAAAAAGTCTTCCTTTGTTCAAAATCCATGGAAAAACAGCAATCCGATGACAGCAAAGACAAAAACAAACCCTAGAGGGGCCGACGCGTTTCAGGTGAAAAAACACCCTTAGTCATGGCATACAGTACAGTGTCAAAGCAACTCCTTATATACCTTAACACAAAGTTAGATAAGCAAACTCACCTGCTTGCGCCCGTCTCCATGACTCCAATCACTACATGAGCTTCCGGAACGCCACCGGAAGCACGTGAGTGAGAACCAAGACAACAGCCTGGACGCAACCACCGGTTGCTAGGAAATGACGTGATGGCTGTCATAGCGACAGCCAAAGCCGCCCGAACTCGTCATGCAACAGTCCGGCACCAAAAACAAGTAAGGCACCGCGGCAGCGAGTGATGAAAACGGAATCAGAGAACGGACACGAGCAGGAAAGATAACATAAAAACAAATCAATTTAAATTTAAAACTAACTACAAGATAAAAAGCAAGGAAGAGAATGTGTCACAATACATATATAGACGGTCATATAGAGCCATAAACATTAAGATTCACATCATCTTAGTAATACTTCCTGATAGAGACACATATATGTATATAACTAAATCACCAGTTATTGTATAACTAAATGAGACCCAGATGATAACAGAAACCTAAAAGACCAAAACCAATAATCAACGAGCAAAAATGATTGATAATTATTAATAAAGGAACATCCATTTTTTCTTTGAGTTTAATCCAGCAGGGGCTGCAGTGTCTAAAACAAAAATCCAATAGGCCTCTCTATCGTGTAATATATGGTTAATATCCCCACCACGCTTGGGTTTACTGACCTTCTCTATGCCCATGATTTTTAGCTTATTATAATTACCTCCATGTATCTCCCTGAAGTGTATAGAGATGAGACCTGTTTTGAATTGCCGTATTCGTGATGTCATTTAAATGCTCCAGGATACGCGTCTTTAACCTCCTTGTGGTGCTACCCACATATTGGAGATTGCATTCAATACAGGTAGCCAGGTATACAACGTGGTGGGAGTTACAATTAATGTAACTATGGATGGTATAGGTTTTGGTATGTAGGTTATTCTGAAAAACCTTGCCCACATTGACAAAGCTACAGACCCTACAAGGACTAGACCCACATCTGTAGAACCCTTTTATTTTAAGCCAATTACTTTTGGATTTAGGGGTCATGCTTGATTTGGATGACAACAAATTGCCTAATGTTCGAGATCTGCGGGTGACAATCCTGCAACCCTCAGCAAGAATATCGTTCAGAATAGAATCTTCACGTAATATAGGTAGATGTTTCAAGACTATATTTTTAATTTTCTGGAATTGAGTGCTATAGTCTAAAACTAGAATATTATTGCTATTACTGACTTTCTTTTGTTTTTGTTTGTTATGAAAGAGAAGATGGCTTCTTGTTTTATTTTGAACAATTTTAGAAGCACGATCTAGGATCCAAGCTGGATAACCCCTTCTAGTAAGTCTTCTACATATGGCTTCCTGTTCCACTTCAAAATCATTAGAAGAACTACAGTTGCGCATAGAACGAATCAATTCCCCAACAGGGATAGACTTATGTGTGTGCTTTGGATGATGACTCCGGTAATGTAATATTGTGTTTCCTGCCGTTGGTTTACGATGAGTCCTGGTCCTAATATTCTGACCAGTCTTGCCCGTGAGTGTCAGATCTAAAAATTGAATACTATCTTTGTCAGAATATGAAGTAAACCGTAAATTGCAAAAATTATTATTAAGATATGAAAGAAACGTAAATCCCGTTCATGCATGTCGCCCATTGTGCTTTAAGCTGGTAAAAAAAATTTGGGTCCATACAATCCTTATTTGTGAAAAATATCAAAAAAATTTTAAAATGTTAAAAAATTTGCCAATTTCAAAATTACAAAATTTCTGTGTGTCAAACAAATTGTTATTCCACACAAATTAGTTTACAACTAGCATGTGCCATATGTCTACTGTAGGATGACATCATTTTTTAAATGTCTTTTTATTGTTTATGACATTTGGGGGCTTAGACATTTTTTTTAGGAACCATTCCAGTTCTGAAGTGACTTTGAGGGCCTGTAAGTTTGATACCCCCGCAAATGACTCCATTTAAGAAACTACAGCCCTTAAAGTATTCAACAGCATTTAGGAAGTTTGTTAATCCTTTAGGGGTGTCACAGAAATTAAAGCAAAGTGGAGGTAAAATTTCAAAATTTCAATTTTTTTTTGCAGATTTTCACTTTTTATCCATTATTTACAGGAACATGGTAGATGTGACCAGGGAAATGCAACTTAACATAGATTCCCCCAATTCTACCCTTTTTAGAGATATCCCATATGTGGCCCTAGTGCGCTATTTGGCTCAACCATAAGCCTCAGAGTAGAAAGAGCACCTACTGGACTTTGGGGTTTCATTTTCAGTATGATTGCCATTTCAGGTTTGTGGAATAGTGTACCCTGGTCACATCCACACCACACAGGCAAGAGGGGCTTTTGTGTGTGTCCGAGATAGATTATGCCCTTAAATCTCTCCTATGTACCCCCCATTTGTGTGTGTCCTCATCTTTCTTTTCTCTTACCTTAGTGGCCAGTGGTGTGATTATCATTGTTTTTCTTTATTTAGGGCATCAAAGTCTGGATTAAGCAGCTAACCCTGACCTAAGTACTGTTAGGATCCTTGAGAGACATAAACCAGTTTTACAATGCAAATGTGGCATATGTCCAAAGACTCCCTTCCTTTCCTTTTGATCAACCTATGTAGTAGAAAGGCCTTGAAGAGACAGTAAACACAGGAGAAATACTTATCCACATGTTGGTGGAGGATGATGCCTAGCACCAACTATATATGGCACCTTTGGAACCTGCACCTATCTCGAGAACAGACCCCCCCCCACCCCCCTCGCCGAAACCTTCTGTTTAGATTGGAGAAGTGGCCATGTGGTTGGATTTGAAACTCCAATTAAAATGTATGGAGAGTAACACACAAGTATGGCTACATCTCTTTTCTGAATAGGGAGTTTTGGGGGCTCAGTCTCAGAGGATGGACCCAGACATATTAAACACTTATGACATATCCTACCAATGTGCTGTAAGCATTGAGATGGGAAAACCCCTTTAAACAATACAAGCAAAATCTGTAGCTCTCATACTATTAAAACATCATAATTAATAAAGCAAATATATTCACAAGAAAGAAAAAATTCAATAAACTATAGAAAATATGAGAAAACCCCTGCCTAAAAAATCTGAAGAAAAAAAATGTTATGTGTATATATATATAACTATAATGAAAAGAGGAACAAAACCTGCAATTTTAAACTATTATAACAATTGTTTAATCAACATGATATTATTATATTTCTTATTATATGATGTATCTTTAAAGGGGTTTTGCCACAATGTAAAATTGATGTGGGAAGTTTGTAAATTAAATAATAAACAATTTCACCATTTATCATTATTAAAAATTCTGCACCATTTTTGCTTTAGCTGCTCCTTTAGTGATCCATTGTTTACAGCTCATCTCCAGGGGATACGACCAGGGCTGAGAGCTTCTCAGTCCTGGCCGCACATGCTCAGACATCACCTCTCCTCTCAGGCAGCTACTGAGTGTTCAAACCCCAGGCGCTGTCATTCTACTCCTGTCCTCTGTACTCCTTAGTAATTAGTCAAACAGTGAAAATAAATTAAAAAAAGAAACCTCAATCAGGTCTGCACATTGATAAAGAGAAGAAAAATCCACAGGTTTGGTTCCTGCAGGGATTTGAACCGATGACCCTTGTGCCTGCAGGCAAAAGTTTTACCTCTGAGCTACAATATAGCTACTTACAGTTCTACACATAAACAGACCTTTCTATGACTAAAAGAAGAAAGGCCTGGTGATGTCATCCTGCTGGGCCACATGATCTGCAATTCAAACAAATAACACACCCCCTTCTGAGCACACAGAGCTGAAGAGCTGAATGCAGGAGGTATGAAATGAGATTGTGGCAAAACCCCTTTAATTGTAGGGTGGTAAGTAAATCCATATCAATTTTACATAATTAAACATTTTAGACTGTTATAAATTAATGTGTTCTGCATTAGAAAAAACACACATCCATATGGTGTGTACACATTTCTATGAAACTGTTGAAAACCATATATTTTATCAGTAAATATGATGATGAGAAAGATTACACAAATCTTAAGGATGGCTGTCTTATGAGTGGATACACAACAAACTCTTGTATAAATCTATAAAACCAATCATATATTCAGATCACAAAAGATTGGTTCTTGCAATATTACAGAATCTTTTTAGCTTTATTACAAAATTTTGTAGAACAAAGTGCAAGGCACATAACCTGAACGCAACATGGTCTTATCTTTGTCTTCCTTTCTCCTTTTAGGCACCTACTATAGCAGAGACATGCTAGTTGAAAGAATTGGTTTGATTTTGTCCAGATAAAAAAACAATGTTTGAAGATCCTACCTTCCCAGGTAAGAAATAAATGAAAGCATAAGAGAGTGAAATAGGATGTGACCTTGGCATCTTTTACTTTTAGAACCATTCCCATTAAAAGCTCTCGCTAAGAAACAGTGGCAGTAAATTTAGATTTTTTTTAGGAACAGAAGTTCTATTGCAGGGAAGTTTTGAAGCAATTATATGCTAATGCACAGTAAATCACAGGAAAATGGGACATTATTTACTTAAAAACACAGACACAGGGCCATACTTATAGCTCAATGGCCGGACACAGAAATATTTCCAACACTATTCCCAGTAGAAGGCAACATAAGCCCCAGGGCTACCTGGGAGAGATTTGAGCAATTGTTCGCTAGCTGCAACTGTTAAATTTCTCCCATGTACTGTAGCACTGGGCCTTATATTGCCTTCTACTGGGAATAGATCATTGTCCAGCCATTGAGCTGTAAGTATGGCCTTGTCTGTGTTTTAACTAAATAATATCTAATTATTCTGTGATTTTCTTCTGTAAATTGCTGTAGGGACAATATAGGGACAATGAGGACTCTTGACACAAGACAATGAGGACCCTTGACATGGGTTGCGAGCTTGCGTACTTTGGCCAATATACCAACTAATTCCTCATATTTTATATTTTTCCAGTATGCAGTTTTGCTACTGGGGATCAGAAGGTGTCAGTATTTTGTGTCGGACACTTGAAATATGCTGCGTAACCCACTCGATCAACTATTAAGGGCATTATCAATTGGTTGTAAGCCAGTATGGTGTACCACACGTAACTGATTAACACCATTTCTAAACCTTATGAGTATGCAATTGCAACACTGGCAATCACATCCCTTATGGATAGAAGGTGTGTGAGTGGTTGTTTATCAGTATTTTTGCATTTGAGGAATCTCCCCTGTAAAGTAGGCATCTGAGTGGTTGTTTATCAGTATTTTTGCATTAGTGCAACTTCCCCTGTATGGCATCGTGGTTTTTCTGCATACCCATGTGAACTGGTACTTATCCATGTGCAGTTTTTTTTTTTACTAGGCAGTTGCCCCTCTATTGGATGGGTGTGTGAGTAATTGTTCATTAGAAAGCTACACCTTGGGCTTTTATTGTCTTCTACTGGGAATAGTTCATTGTCTAGCCATTGAGTTGTAAGTATTGCCTTGTGTCTGTGTTTTTAAGGCAAAGTCAACCATATCTCTCAAGTCTGTATTAAAACGTCAGTTTATGAATTGTGAACATAAGGGGGTTTCTCACAAACAACATTTATCACCTATTCCCCCTTATCCAGGGGTCCAGAGTGGACAATTCATCGTCACCACACAACCTGGGTGAGGAGGAGTTTGATTAGAGTACTGGTAGAGAAAGAAAGTGAAACACAAGGAATATCAGAAAGCCTTTCATTACACAGCAATTAAAGTGGACCTGACATGTCTTATAATATCTGTTTTAACAACTACTTGCATTCTCCATGAAACACTAGTTCCTCATTTATTCGGAACTCTACATTCTGAAATTCCTACAGCAAAATTATAATTATGACAACTGGGCAGTTACGGATGTAGCAGAGTTTGTGTTATCTGTTCTTAGATCACAAACAAAGTAATTGAAATACACTGAAAAAGTTGAGATAACTTTTTCTGCTATGATGTCATAGTGCATTGTCTGTCAAGTTAATATTTGCTATATATGTACCATTCACCTTACAAATAAGGTTTATGTCTTCATAGTCTAATAATATAAGCTTTAAGAGGGCCCTGAGAATACATCTTCTCACTCTGGCCTACCAGAATCCCTAATAGCTAAACTCCCCCCACCACTCACCCGCCAGCGCACTCATTTTCGGCACTTAACTGTATACAGATATACTGTCTAGGTGGCAGGTCCATCCGAATTCTACATAAAACAACCCCATATTTATGTCACATGGCTTGACCATTGTAAACCAAGCACTTCTTACCCTTTGTCTCACCCATACACCATAATAGATTGTAAGCTCTTGCGAGCAGGGCCCTCACCCCTTGTGTCTCATCTGTAAGTAGCTTTTCATTGTGCAATGTATGTCTTTTGTCTGCACCTACACCCTCCAAATTGTAAAGTGCTGCGGAATATGTTGGCGCTATATAAATAAAGATTTATTATTATTATTATTATTATTATTATTATGGACAGCAAATGTGGAAAACAGTGCCAGGCAGCTGCTGCCAAAGCAAATAAAATTATAGAGTTCAAGATACAGAGATAGTTTTACTTTTGTACAAGTAAATAGCTGACCACATTGAATACTGTGTATAGTTGTAGGCCCCTGATTAGGAAAAAATGCATTAGTGTGGGTGAAGACTATAGTAATAAATGTTCTCTCCATGCTGTTTCACAGAGCCTGCTCTTCACAGCCAGCTTTGGGCTCCCACTTCCTGTTCAGGCTGTAGGTGGTCATAGAGCAGTGATTGGCATATCAGCTCTGTAATTCCTAGCAAAGCCTGATATAAGGACATTTAATAATTGAAGAGTTTAAACAGATGGTAGAAGGTTCCAGAGCTTTAAAGGGTTCAAGTTTGTCAGTAAGAAACATAAAAAGCTCCCGTGCTGCTGATAAGACACAGCAGGGAGTGACCTCAACAAGTGGTTGGTAACTTAGGAAAGTTTGTATACACAAGCAGTAGATAAGAACTGTTCTATCTCAGAAGGGAAGCAAAATCAGAACAGCAATGTATTGTTAATAATCTTTATTTACCTATGCCTACATGTTTAAAGCAAATCAATGAAATTTGAATACCCCTTTAAGGGATTGGATTGATTGCAGTATTAAAGGGGTTGTCTCACTACAAGGATTGCTTTTTATGTTAAAGATCTTACAAAAACAAGTCACTTTGCAATATGTGTCCATTAACATTGCCCTACCTTTTCTGAGATATCTCCTCTTGTATGGGTGGCATCAGCTCCTCAGGTTACTATAGCTACCGACCTGCTTGATCTATCCTGATAGGCTGCCAGCGCTGTTTGCTATAGCTACAGACCTGGCTTCTACTGCAGTCTAGTGGAAGCCAGTAAACACGCCCCCTGAATTCAAAGTAAAACCAAGAAAACAGGACTGAGGTGAGATGAATCAATGTAGTAAGACAATCCCTTTACTACAGAAACACATTTAGTCTGCATAAAAGACAGCCTATGTCTTTTACTGTAAGACCAATGAGGTGAAGTATTAAACTCCCTGCCAACTCCTTGGGAAATCCCTCACTGGGGATGAAAAGAAGGCAGAGCTATTAAATGTGTTCTTTAGCTCTGTATGTACCAGGATGAGAACATAACTGATTGACAGTAGTTGGTGCCAGTGCTGATGTATGCGCTGCCAGTACTGGTAATACCTCATCTAATTTAAATACTTGGTTGGATATAGAAATAGTCCAAGCCCAGTTAAATAAACCAAATGTGAACAAGGCTCCTGCACCAGATGACATACACCTCAGAGTACTAAAAGAGCTCAGCTCAGATATTTTTGTGCTTCTGTACATATTTAGGGCTTCTCTGATGACTGGTATATTGCCAGTGGGCTAGTACAAAGCAAATGTGAATCCCATATTCAAAAAGAGGTTTGCCCAGGTAAATACAGACTATTAAAGGAGTTGTCTCCCCACAGGGTTTCAAAGAATGCATGAAAGAAATTCTCTGTCACTTCCTGGTTCATACTAATTTGCATAAGCTCCATGCTTGTACAGCTATGTTGTGCTTTCAGATGCTAATTAGATTAGATTAGCTTCTCAAACTACTTGAAGGACTTCTTATCTGATCCCCAAAACAAAAGCCCTAATTACAGAGCTGTTTACTTGAGATAAATCAAGCTTTTTACTGTCTGGCAGCACAGGACACTGACTGACACTGCTGACCTGTGTGATGACTCACTCTCTGTTATCTCATTGAACAAACAGCCCAGGGAGATTTGTTTACAGGTCGGTTACTGAGGGAACTGAAATAGCCATGGAGGTAATAAATTCACTTGTATCTCTTTAGGGAAACAGAGGAACAATGCAATATATTTGGAAAATGTCTTTATTTTGTGTTCCCTACAATTTGAAAGCTATTCTTTGTAGCGAGACAACCCCTTTAAGCTCAAAGGGGTTTTCCGGGGCCTAACATTGCTCATTTGTCCATCGGAGTATGAGTAAAAATAGAAGCTAAGACTTATAGTTGCCTCCCGCATGCTCCCGTTCACTCCTGGCTGCCGGTCCGTTAATCCAGGCTGAAGCAGTGAATGTTCATCGTTCATGTAACTGGTGCCGACAATCACAGGCCACAATGTCACCTGCACATGACTGCTGTGGCTAGGGGCGTAACTAAGGGTATGTTCACACGGCTTATTTTGGGGTGCATATCGGCACGTATTTTGCAACGTACTGCGCTTAATACGTGGTGAAATGCGGCCCATAATTACGGTAATCCATAGTTCTCATAGAGAACTATGGATTACGCCTCCTATCCCCGCTCATACAATACGATCGTATTGTAGGCGCGGGGAGATAATTGACATGTCAATTACTTGCATCGAATACGCGCCGCAAGTAATGAATGTCTATGGGGCCGGCGGGCTGCTGCCCCCCTCATGCCGCGGGAGTACGCGCTGATCAGCACGACTCCGAAATTACCCGCCGTAATTGCGGCCGTACTGTACAGGTGCAAGAAGTCAGTTTGGGCCCCACCCATTCAGAATGGAGAAGTTTCGGGGCATGTTTAGGAGGTGGGACCTGGACCTATCAGACATTGACAGCATGTTCTACTGATATGCCATCATTGCCTGTAGTGAGAAAGCCTCTTTATTTTTTTAACAGTGAAAGTGGCGATGAAATAAGTTTTGTTATTGTGTCACCTTTCCATCACGAACAAATATATGTAGGAGATATAAAGTTTTAGATCCTTTTTTTGGGAGGTGATATCCTCTGTTACTGGGGCTGATAGATTAGCCCCCAGTTACAGGAGAAATGCTTCCCCTGCACTGACTGCAGAGCTGGTCTGGGTCTGATAAGATCAAGTAGCTCAGATAGTCACCGAGTCCCGACAGTCATGTGACCAATGATGCTGGGAGCAGGAAGCTGACAAGGGCTTCCTGCCTATCTGTGTATACAGCGCTCATTGAGTGCTGTATATACAGTGATTGAGAAGACAGGGATGGTGATAAACTATCCCTGCCTTCTCAGCGCAGCTATGGCTGACAGACGGCTCTCCACTCATGCAGCTGTACAATTAGTGTACAGCAGCTCTCTCTGCATGAATGATCCAGAACATCTGTGCAGAGATAAACGACCACTGCCTGGACGCCTATAGGCGGCAGGCAAGTCGTTAATAAAAAGTAAAAAAAAAAACTGCGAAAAAAACTGTGAGAAATCTACCCTTCCCATAACACAGAAGTAGTATCTAGTGCCTCATACCTCTGAAATTGTCCATCACTAGGTGTTACTTCTTAGGAGAAGCAGTAGGTGTAACTATGGGTTCACACGATGTTTCTGCATATTCGTATTTGTTGGGTTTCTGGGAATAAGAAGGAATCCCGAGGGATATTGTAATGCATCTGCAGCGGCTTTATAGGGGTAAATCCGTAGCCGAGTGTGAACTATGTTTTGCATTGTTTGCTGGTGCATATGTTAATTTTAAGGGACGCAATAGCACAGTCAACTATGCTATTGTGTCCCATAAAATAAATGTTTGCACCAGCAAATAATGTAAAACATAGCCCGCACTCATTACACTGGTTACAGTATCCCTCGGGGTTCCTCTTTATTTCCGGAACCCCAACAGATCCCACAAATGTATGCAGAAAGGCAGTGTGAGCTCACCCTTACTTTTCAGATATGAGGCATTGGGTAATACCTAGTGCCTCATACCTGAAAAGTAACAACCGGTGCCTTATTTGTATTACTATAGCACTAGAAGTGTAATACCTGGCCCAAATGTGTGCTGTAGAATGGATCAGCTCCATTGAGTACTTCCTCTTCCTCCTCCCATGCTGCACATATAGATGGGCAGTGGGTGGGCTGCCAAGTCTTCATGTGCTCCAGGCAGACTCAAACCTTGCTGCCCATCTGCTCCTCCCTTCCATTCAGGCTACGCCCCTGGCGCTGCCCCCAATAGTGAGCCTGTATTGCTGGGTCACAGAGATCTAGAAATACATACTCTGCATATACATGAGAGAGGAGGAGCAGGCACGGCTTGTTCTTCCCCTCAAGCTGAAGCTGTGTCTGCTCCTCCTCTCCTCACTAACACTGCCGGCCTGCTTACAGCCCTGGCGGCCCTTCCCACGCAACGTGATTGAATTGAAAAGGTGCGTGCTGCAGCTATAGTGAAACGACGTATCGCTGGGTCTCTGTGACCTGGCGATACATACAGGAGCTAGAGGAGCGTGGCGAAGGGGGCCTGCGAAGCCCCCATGGCTCAGGGGCCCGGTCACAAGTGCAACTGCTGCGACCCCTGTAGTTACGCCACTGGCTGTGTCACGTGAATGAAGTCCGTTCACCGATTCAGCGATGAACGGACCGGCAACCGGAAGTGAATGGGAGGTAAGTATGAGTCTTAGCTTCTATTTTTACTCATACCCTGATAGACAAACAAGCATTGTTAGGGCATGGAAAACCCCTTTAAAGGTCTTTTATGATCATGAAGTTTCACAGAAATTGCTTCACATACAGCTTCAGGCTCCCACTTCCTGGTCAGGCTGTGGGTGGTTCTTGGGCAATATTGGCATATCAGTTCTGCTATTCTTAGCTGAGCCTGTTAAAAGGACATCAGTGCTGGAGGTTTTCAAACAGCAGAGAACAAGGCTACAGAACTCTAAAGATTTAAAGTTTGCCAGTAAGTAACATAAACAAGCTCTGTCCCGCTGATAACAAACAGTATGGAATGATGTCACTATACGTCACTGCTGCTTAAGCTTGTCTCGCTCTGGCTTACTCTGCCTAAGCAGGGCAACCGCCCCAAAAAAAGGGCAACCCCGCACTTGAACCTCTTCCTAAGAAGTTCCTAAGCCACACAGACAGAACATAAACATGCGACAAACAAGGAACAGACGCCACAGATAACGAAAAAGAATTGACGTACGGGCCGAGGTAAAACCAGGAGTATGCAAAGTACCATAGGACAGAACAGGAGAGTGTCCAGAAAGACCAGCCAAAATTCAAGAACTAGCAAAACAACACAGCAGAGAAAAATAGACAGGTAGGATACAAAAAGCAATCACCAGCAGAGACTGGCAGACAGGACAAGGTTTAAAGCCCCCGCCACAGCCAGGGATTGACTCAAGTGCTTAAAGGGAATGTGTCATCAAAAAATGACTAATTGTTTAAGTCCCGTTTTTATGTTAAACACATTTTTTTCTGAATTTTTGGTTGATTTTAATTTTTCATATCACTTTCAATATTTTTTAAGAATTCTTAAGTCTTGCAGTTTTCACTTTGGCCACTAGGCCTTGTTTGCAGAGAAATACAAAACACCAAAAAACTAGCCATAAATAGTAAAAAATATACAAATTTTATTGAAAAAACTCCATAAAAATCAGGCTAAGATCAAAAATAAATGACTAAATATCATAAAGCATAACGCATACTTAGCCAAGTGTCACCCAGTGTATGGAGGGGAGCAGCAAACCACGACGCACGTTTTGCTTATAGCTTCTTCAGTGCCCATATACGCCTCATGCCTATAATACCTGCATGTGGCCCCATATACATCCAGTTGCCCCCTATATACTGCTTTGGCCATATACCTGCCTGCCCCTTATACTGCTCATGCCCATATACGGCCTGTGTCCCATATACTGCCTCTGACCTATATAACTCCTTGGTGTCCATGTACTGCTGCTCCCCCTATACCTGCCTTGCCCCTATACTGTGGGCCCTATATACTGCCTGTGCCCTATATCCTGCCTCAGTGCTCTTATATACCTCTCATGCTCTATATACTGCTCATGCCTATATTCTGCCTCAGCCCCATAAACAGCCTGTTCCGCCCATATACCTCTGTGGCCCCCTATACCTCTTGCCCTATACCTGGCCTAGTCCCATTACTGTTCAGTGCCCTTATACCTAACTGAGGACTGCTATACTAAATTAATGGAGTTGCTGGATAATGTGCTCTAAGAATTTTGTCCATAATTTTCTCAGTGAGAGTATTGCGAAGCAATCAGCATAGTGTTGAACCGATGAGAAGAAGAAGTTACGACGCTGATCAAAAAGACTCTCCGTAGTTACTAAATTGTGACAGCAGGGAATCACTATTGTCTGCAATCTACATACACACTAGTTCTACTCATATGGCCCCTGTATGTGGTGTATATGTAATCAGAGCTGTGTACACTGTAGTCACATGTGGGTCCTTCGTCAGTCTGGCAGGATATGTGCCTTAAGTAGTAATAGTTTGGGCTTATGTTGCTAAGTGTTTAGTCAAAACTGTCTGTGATTATGCTCCAATTATCGTAAGATTAATTTGGTGATGTTAGGGTATAGTATTAAGAGAAGTTTAACAAAAAATTTGTCATTGTGATTTACTGTACAACTGCTGTAGGAAATGGAAAGATTGTGGGATTGCAAAAATTATGACAGAACAGAATTTTTCTTGTAATAAAACACCGCAGTTCACAATGAGCGGGAAAAACACAAGGAAGCCCGAGCCCCGGATGTTTAGCCACAAAGCCCCTGGGCTGAACATAATATTATAAAGTTCACTAATCATGATTTTGAGACAGAATGTCACAACCAAACAGATTTACTGTTTTAAATAGGTTAGTAAAGTCTGGATTGCAGGGCGGCTGTGGTAAATTATATTTGGAATTAGAAAGCATTGACACGTCCCACAAATGTCTATAGGGTAAGTTAAAGAGACCTCAATAATTATGCCCCATGCTGAGGACACACAAGCAGTGTCAACCCTGCGTTTCCAGCGCTGTGTCCCTTATTCTGTAAGCATGCTGGTTTTCGTGTATTTATTGCGTCAAATCCGCTGTTTCAGCAAAGAGTTATTCGAAGAGTCTTCAGAGTGTCAGCTTTTTCAAACGCTGGCCAATCGAGCTAGCCCCAACCCACCTCACGACAACCTATTACTCTGATAGGTAGAACAGTGATACACTACATGGTGGAGCAGACTTTGGGGTGGAGCTAACACCTAACTCAGGATAGACTTAAGTAAATCTCTAAAACGCTGCATTCCTTACAGAATAAGGGCGCACAGCGCTGAAACAGCAGTGACTGTCACTAGGAGCTGCCAGGCTCAGCAAGGGGGCACAACCAGTGACGATTCCCTTTAAGAGTCTATAATTAGAACAAAATGTGAAGTGACTAAAACTGGTGTTGTATTGTATTAGGAGAGTGTTTAAATGCTGTATCTGAAGTCCCTTATATAGTGGTGACCCCAAGGTCAGTACTGAGCCATTATCCATTCATTTTGATTAATGAATAGAATGCGCCTAATATGCTGTTCTGTTTTGGCACGATAAAACCGTGCTGTGTAGTATAGTGCAATCTATGAGTTGTCCAAAATTACAATAGCCCTGCCATGGTTGGCCCCCTATATATGCCATGTAGATAAACATACTCCCTGAATCTGGTACTAATATCCCCGCTTGGCACCATTGTTGAGTCTGGAAGAATCTTTTGTAGACTGCTTGCCCTACTTTACGTTGCCTGTGAACCCATATACCTCCCTGTGCCACCCATTTACCTGCCTGTGGCCCCATATACTGCCTCATTGCCCCATAACTGCCTCAGTGCCCTAATATACCTGCTTGGTGCCCCCATATACTGCCTCAGTGCCCCCATATACTGCCTCAATGACCCTATATACCTGCCTGTGGCCCCATATACTGCCTGTGCCCCCTTTTTTCTGCCTTTGGCCCCATATACCGCCTGTGGCCCCTATATACTGCCTCAGTGCCCCCATTACTGCCTGTGGCCCCATATACTGCCTAATTTACCTATATACTGCCTGTGGCCCAATATACTGCCTGTGCCCCCCCCTATACCTGCCTGTGCCCCCCATACCTGCCTGTGGCCCCTATTTTACTGGGCCCAGTGCCTATATACCGCCTCAGTGCTCTTATATACCTGCCTCAGTGCTCCTATATACTGCCTCAGTGCCCCTATATTCTGCCTCAGTGCCCCCATATACTGCCTGTGGCCCCCATATACCTGCCCTTGGCCCCCATTTTCCTGCCCGTGGCCCCCTATACCTGCCTGTGGCCCCATATACTGCTTCAGTGCCCCTATATACCTAACTGAGGGGACTGCTATACCTAAAAATTTAAGGAGTTGCTGGAAATGTGAGGTTCTAAGATATTTGTGTCCAAATCCTCAGGGACGAGTATTGGCCGGGAGCAATCAGCATGAAGGTGTTAACCGGATGGAGAAAAAAGGAAAAATGAAAGACGGCTGACAAAAGACGTCTCCGTGAGTTAAAAAAGTAACAGCAGGGTAATCCACTTATATGTCTGCAGAGTCTAAATACAACTAGTTTCTACCACTATATGGCCCCTGTATGGGCGGTGGTATATGTAATCAGAGCTGTGTACAGCTCACATGTGGGGGTGCGTTTGGGTCAGGGTCTGGCAGGATTATTTGAGCCTTAATAGTAATAGTTTTGGGTCTTGGTTTTGTAGGAGTGTTTTTAGTCAAATCACTTGTCTGGGAGATTTGCTCCATGTATCGGTGGGTTATTTGGTGACTGTTTGGGGGTATTGTCATATGAAGGTGAGAAGTTCTGAAAAAGTAAATTTGTCATTGGGATTTTTACTGTTCAGTGACTGCTGAGGAAATGGACAGGATCTGTGTGGGATGTGCAGAAAATTAGTGACAGGAACAGAAGGTTTTTCTCTGTAAAAAAACATCCGCAGTTCACAATGAGGTGGGAAAAACACAAAGGGCCCGAGCCCCGGATGTTTTAGGACCCTAGCAACGCCCCTGGGCTGAACATAATATTATAAAGGTTCTACTAATCATGATTTTTCTGAGGACAGAAGTTGTCAGACCAACAGATTTACTGTTATAAAGAGGTTAGTAGAAGTCTGGATAGCAGGGCGGCTGTGGATAAATTATATTTGGAATGAGCAAAAGCATTTGACACTGTCCCACAAATGTCTATAGGGTAAGTTAAAGAGAACCTGTCACATAGATTATGCCCCTTTTGCTGAGGACAGAACAAGCTAATGTCAGGCATGCTGTTTCCAATGCTGTGTCCCTTATTCTGTAAGATGCTGGAGTTTTCGTGTATTTATTGCTCAAATCCACAGTTTTCAGCCAAAAGAGTTATTCGAAGAGTCCTTCAGAGTGTCAGTTTTTTTCAAACCTGGCCAATCGGAGGCTAGCCCCGCCCACCTCAACTGACAAACCTATTACTTTGAATAGGTAGAAACATGTGAATAACTATCAGTGGGTGGAGCTAGACTTTGGTGGGTGGAGCTAACACCTACTCATGAATAAGATTTAAGGGGTAAATGCTCTAAAACTGCTACATCTTACAGAATAAGGGGCAAAGTGCTGGACACAGCAGGACTGTCACTAGCTTGTGCTGCCCTCAGCAAGGGGGCCACAACCTATGTGACAGATTCCCTTTAAAGTCTATAAGATTAGAAACAATAATGTGTAAGTGGACTGAAAACTGGCTGTTGTATTGTATTAGGAGAGTGGTGGTAAATGATTGTTATTCTGAATAGTCCCTGGTTATAAGTGGTGACCCCAAGGGTCAGTACTGAGTCCATTATCATTACATTTTTGTATTAATGAGATAGGAAATGCGACTAATAGTGCTGTTTCTGTTTTGGCAGATAAAACCGTGCTGTGTAGTATAGTGCAATCTATGAATGTTGTCCATAAATTACAAGTAGACCTGGACACACTGGAGTGTTTTGGCATCCACTTGATATATAAGGCTCAATGTAGATAAACATACGTTATGAATCTAGGTACTAATAATCTGCAGGCATCATGTGTTAAGAGATTAGAAAAACTGGAAGAATCTTTTGTTGAGAAGGATCTGGCTGTACTTGTAGATTATAGATTATAGAACAGCATGCAATCAACTCCCTCTAAGGACAGCAGGATATTGGCGTACAATAAAACAGGCATGAACTTGAGGGACAGGGACGTAATATTGCCGCTCTACAAAGCATTAGCGTGACCTCATTTGTAATATGCAGTTGAGTTCTGGGCACCAGTCCACAGAAAGGACATCCGGGAGTTAGAGAAAGTGTAAGAACGAGCAACTAAACTAATAAGGGCAATGGAGCATCTAAGTTTTGAAGAAAGGTTAAAGGAATTAAACTTATTTAGTCTTCAGAAAAGATGTCTATAAATGGCTCCTACAAAAAATATGGTGAAAAGCTTTTTCATGTAAAACTCCAAGACAAGGGTGTTCTACCTCTGTCTGGAGAAAAATAAGTTCAATCTCCAGAGGTGACAAACCTTCTTTACCATAAGAACTGTGAATCTATGGAAAAGCCAATCAGGAGCTGCTCACAGCAAGAACAGTTGAAGGCTTCAAAAAAGCATTTCCCACCACACATGTACTAATTGTATGGGTGCTGATTAGAACATGTGTTTAATATGTGCTCCTGTGGCATGCTGGAACTTGTAGTTTCATGCTCCACAGCAGCTAGTAGTTGTGGAACTACCAGTGCCAGTATGCCACAGCAGCAGATGATAAATATATGTACTAATCAGCACCCATACAAACAGTACATGTGTGGTGTGGCATGCTGACACTAATAGTTCCACAACTACATGGTAATGATTAGTACATTAGTTTTCATGTATGATCCTCTGCCGTTGAATATTGGAAACGTCTGCAGATGTCCACTCCACTATTTTCAGTGAGCTGAGAGACCTTGGGCGACATGTATGATTTATGACGCTTAGACATCAATTTTTAAGCGCATTAGAATAGTATAGAATGCACCTGAATTTATGAACCTGCTCTACTGTGGGTCATAAATCAGCCGCATTCTAGTGCTAAGACGATGCTTCTGGCTCAGGTAAACCACTTTTAAAGTGTGTAGCTTTATACGGTTCTAGTGCGCCCCGCCTCCCGCTGTAATGCACCCGAGATTGGGTGCGGGAGATTTAAAAATGTATGAACGGGGCTGCACCTCATATCGGGCTGAAAAGACGCCGGATATCTGGCACAGCCCCGTTCATACATGTCGCCCTTAGAGAGGAACCACACAACAGAGAACTAGAAGAGAAGATGCATCAGAATTGTTATTTTTCTGAGGAGTACTAGTTATTTAGTAAAACAGACAAGTCAGGCGATAGCAAACAGGGCTGCGCCAAAAGTTTGGCGTCTTTTCAGCCCGACATCTAGCGCAGCCCCGTTCATACATGTCGCCCCTTGTGTATAGAATGGGGGCTGAGTAATAGTTTTCAGCACAATTGCATGTGTATTTGCACTTTTAGTTGCAGCACTTATCTAATCCAAGATAGTCCCTCCTCTCCCTCTGCTCTCTGTAGTCTGACTGTACACACTGCTCCCTCACACAGACCATTACCACACTGGCCTGGCTGCGGCTGACAAGCAGCTCGTAGACATCCTTGCTCTGGGCCTGCCTGGCACACTGGAACAGAATCTCCCAAAAGAGATTTTTTGTTTATATGCATGAACGTTATAGATTACATTTTTATGTAGCATTTATTCATTTGTACAATTAAAAAATTCATCAATATGTTAGGTAAAACCTTTCTTAAAGGGGTTTTGCCAGGACGTGCCTTATCTGCTAAGAAGCAATTGTAAACAAGCCAAGCTAGCTGAGAGAGACGCAACCAGAGCACAGAGCCGTGCATAAGGGATCATGTGAAATGTTCACTCAAATAATCAAACTACAACTAGTGGATTCTGTATACAACAGACAACACCTTTTCTCCACAGCAGCTTGAAAGCTTCTTCATATTCCCTGTCATCAGATAAAGCAGGGATCTACTCAGATAATCACACTACAACTAGGGGATTCTGTATACAAAAGACAACATATTTCTACCCGTGCCTTGAAAACTTCTTCAGCTCCCTTTCATCAGATAAGAAGTGTTCTCTGCCCAAGCCGGGCCAGCAGCTCTTGTCAGGTCGTATCTAGTGCAAGTTTTTAAGTAACTAAGGGCAGGTAAGGCAGCTTGTATGTAGCTCTCTCAGGCTGCAATTTTTGTAATCACATATATTTAGAAAAGTGATTAAATACCTATTTTG
This sequence comes from Phyllomedusa bahiana, assembly GCA_025379985.1. NCBI lineage: Eukaryota > Metazoa > Chordata > Amphibia > Anura > Hylidae > Phyllomedusa > Phyllomedusa bahiana. The sequence continues at coordinate 122,565 of JAODAL010006976.1, forward strand.
GAGGATCCCACGTCAACATTACATCGTGGCAAAACGCCTTTAACATGGAGCTCTGCGATCAAGCTTGCCTCCACCCACCTTCATAGGTTTTTAAACCAATGCAGTGTACTTAGTAGCTAGTGCCTTCACTCCCTGAAGTATGGAGATCTGAACAGGTCCTAAAGAGAGGAAACGTTAGTGTAGGAACCCACCTGCATTTGTGGTCCCCTTGAAGATTGGGAGGTGAGCTTAACAGTTTTGATCAAAAATGTGAACAAAAATGCATCCTAAATAGCAGAAATGCTTTTAAAAAAATTCCTATGTGCCTTTTGATAGTTTTTTTTTACATTCGGTCCAAACCCCGTGAAACACCCTCTACGAAAAATACAGAGATAAAATCACTTGGCTATTTTCGGAACTCCCATAGAAATGAATGGGGAAGACGTAGGCAAGTGTCCCACTCCTCATTCTGTAACACGGTCATCTCGTAGCCAGTTAAGAGCCAACCTGTAATGTGGAAGTGCAGTTGTGGGAACAACTCTTCAATTGGCTAACTGTAGCTATGGTCCAAGCTACGTTAAATTTAACATATGTGAACAGGGCTTCGAGACTATATAGACTGCATCCTAAAGTTCTTAAAGAACTAAGTTTAGTAATTTCTGTACCCCATTCATAACATTTAGAAATTCTCTAGTCCTAAGGGAATGGTACAAAGAAATACGGAGCCACATGTATGAAGACTGTCTGGGTATAAGACTTTCTTTGTTGCCCATAGCAACCAATCAGAGCCCCCTTTTCATTTTTTTCAGAGCAATATATGAAACGAAAGGGGGGCTATGATTGGTTGCTATGGGCAACAATGGAAGTCTTACACCTAGACAGTTTTTATACATGAGGCCCATGGTACCCATTTTCAAAAAGCGCTGATTTTCCCAGGTAATTATAGACCAGTTAGCCTCATTTATCAAAATTGTCTAATAGGAAGACTGCCTTTAATAAATGAGGCCCATAATGTTTTTGGACTTTGCAGAGGCAATTTACATTGTCCTTCATGGATGCTTAGAGTAAAATAAGGCACATAGTTTTGAAAGTATAGTTTGTAATTGGACTGAAAAGTGTCTCATATCCAAAGAGTGGCAGTAAAAAATTTCTACTTAGGTTAGTAGTGGCAAAACCCAAGCTTCAGCGCAAGGTCCACTTTTATTCAACCTATTTATTCATGATATAGAACAGGGCTGCCCAACTCCAGTCCTCAAGGCCCACCAACAGGTCAGGTTTTCAGGATCTCCCACAGAATGCACGGACAATAATATTACCTGTGCAATGCTAAGGAAACCCAGAAAACATGACCTATTGGTGGGTCTTGAGGACTGGAGTTGAGGACCCCTGATATAGAAGATATGATTAAAAGCACTGTTTCTATGTTCACAGTTGACACCAAGCTTTGTAGTATAGTACATTTTATAGAATTTCATAAACTACCAACCCACTTGGACACACTGAATGTTTGTCATCGACTTGGTAAATGAGGTTTAATTTAAATATTTGCATCTGGCTGCAAAAAAACTTGCATGTCCTCGGGGTATTAAAACTGGACAAGTCACTTGATGTTCTTTAAGATCATAGACTACTAAATAGCATGCAATTTCAATTAGCCGCCTCTAAGGCCAGCAAAATATTGTCATGTATTAAAAGAGGCATGGACTCGAGGGACAGGGACATAATATTATTATTCCACAAGCATGAGTGCTGTCTCATCTGGAATATACAGTTCAGCTCTCTAGATAAGTTTACAGATAGGATTCCCTGATTTCCTGGAGATGAAAAGATACAAAGTAGAGAAACTAAACTGGTAATGGGCATAGACGCACTTAGGTATGAGCAAAGACTAAAGGAATTACAGCAATCCCTCAACATACAATATTAATTGGTTCTGGAACGACCATTGTATGTTAAATTCATAACTACAGAGAAAACTGTTGGTTTGTCCCGAAGACAAAAATATCACCTAATACAGTTCAAACCAGAAGTTTACATCTACTATATAAAAAGACACATCTGCATGTTTTTCTCACTATCTGACATGAAATCAGAATAAACCTTCCCCGTTTTAGGTCAATTAAGATTATTGACCTAAATTATTTATATTTGCGAAATGCCAGAATAACGAGAAAGAGAGAATATTTTAAGGCATTTTTATTCCTTTCTGCAAAGTCAAAAGTTTACATACAATAGGATTTCTATGCCTATAAACAATTTGGGACAGCCCATCTAATGATGTAATGTCTTTGGAAGCTTCTGATAGGTTTATTGGCAACATCTGAATTAATTAGAGACACCTGTGGATGTATTTTATTGAACACCAGAAACACATTGTGTCTGTATGTAACATCATGGGAAAGTCTAAAGAAATCAGACAAGATATCAGGAAGAGAATTGTGGACTTGTAACAGTCTGGGTGATCTTTTGGTGCAATTTCCAGAAACCTGATGGTGCCTTGTTCATCTGCACAAACAATTATATGCAAGTATAAACAAGATGTACACCCATCATAGCGCTCAGGAAAGAGACAGATTCTGTGTCTCAGAGATGAACGTGCTTTGGTCTGACATGTGCATATCAACCCAAGAACAAAAAGAAAAGACCCTGTGAAGATGCTGACAGAAGCTTGTAAGATTGTGTCATTATCCACAGTGAAGTGAGAACTATATCAACATGGGCTGAAAGGCCACTCTGCTAGGAAAAAGCCATTACTTGAAAAGAGACATATAAAAGCCAGATTAATATTTGCAAATACACACAAGAACAAAGACCTACATTTTTGGAGACATGTCCTGTGGTCCCCGAAGAAAATTTAAAAAATTTAACTGTTTGGCCATAATGACCATTGTTGCGTTTGGAGGAAAAAGGGAGAAGTTTGAAAGCCTAAGAACACCACCCCAATAGTGAACAACGAGGGTGTCCGTATCATGTTGTGGGGTTATTTTGCTGCAGGAGGGACTGGTGTACTTCACAGAATACATTGCATCATAAGGAAAGAAGATTATGTGGCAATACTGAAGCAACATCTCAAGGTATCAGCCAGGAAGTTAAAGCTTGGGTGGAAATGGGTCTTCCAAATGGACAATGACCCAAAGCATACTGCCAAACTGGTTACAAAGTAGCTTAAGAATAACCAAGGTACGAGGAAGGCAACCAACAAACATGGCTCAGTTACACCAGTTCTGTCAGGAGAAATGGGCCAAAATTCCTACCAACTTTGTGAGAATCCAAAACGTTTGACCCAAGTCATACAGTTTAAGGGCAATGCTACCAAATACTAATGAAATGTATGTAAACTTTCGACTTTGCAGAAAACAATTCTCTCCCTCTCATTATTCTGGCATTTGGCAAATATAAATAATTTTGGTTTCCAAAAAAGGGGAAGAAAATTTAATTTTTTTTTCATGTCAGATAGTGGGGAAAAAAAAAATAAATAAATATATTTTTTTTTATTTAAAAAAAAAATATATATTAAAAATATATATAAAAAATATATTTTATATATAAATTTTATTTTTTTGTAAGTTAAATTTAAAAATCTGGGTTTCAACGTATAATGCAAAATTTAAAATTTAAAAAAAATGAAGAGAAAGTGAACAGAAAAAGCAAGTCCATACATATAACAAATCCGAAAGAGCTTCTGGGAACTGGAAAACAAATACTTTTTTTTGGGTACTGCTTTTTGGGGTTTTACTTTTTTACACAAGCACCAAAAAAAAGGGAAAAAGGGGCCCCCCCCTGGTGCCCAAAAAGGGGCCCCCTCATTAAAGTTTAAAAAGGGCAAAACAGGGCATGCATTCCGCTCTTTCTGTAGGGGGGGCAACCCAGACCACTTTATTAATACAGAAGGGTTTCCGACGTTAAAGTTTAACCCTTTTCTGTGGAACATAGTCTTTGAGGCATCTTGAAAAATTTAGTCTTTTTGGCCCCCAGTCATGAAAAATTTTTTGGGGCCCCCCCTAAAGCTACTTTACATTACTCAATACTACACAAACTTCCTTTCACTCTGCCCTCTATTTTCCCCCTTTCCCCGGGAAAAACAGCCTCAGGAAATTTTCCCCCCCCCATTTTCATCCCTTGGGCCCACCCAAAAACCCGGTGTCCCAGCGGGAGATTCCCTTATTCCCCTCTTGGCCCCAAACCCCAAACCGCTTGGGGAATTTCTTTTTTTTACTTTTCCTAATCTTTACTTTTCCCCAGGGAAAAAGATACCATTGCAACACTCATAAACTTTAAATTGGGCCCCCCCAACTGTTGGGTGTCTGGGCCCCCGACCCCTGTTTGGGACTTAAAATCCCCAAAACCATCTAGCTCTTTCGTCAATGCCCACTGGGCCCGTATTGACACCCTTTGTTCAATCAGACAAGCAACCCACCCAAAACAACACATTCCCCCACATACTATACAACCAATCAAATAGAAAAAAGTGTAAAGTGTAATCTCCCGAAAGAAGTGAAGTCACTTCTATTTACAGGCGCGCAGTACGTGACAGGGAAAATGAAAGTGATAGGAGGTCGAGTAAATAATGGATTCAAATCAAAAATCTTCAAAAAAAGAGTGACATTTTTTAAAATTTTATCCCCCCCAAATTTACATTTAAATTTTTAAGAAAAACCTTAAAATTTAACAAAATTTCCCCAAAGCTTTTTTTAAAAACTTAAGTGGTGCAATTTTTTATGGAGTCAATTTATGGGGATATCTAACATACAGGCTCCTCAAAGTCACATCAGACCTGGACTGGTCACTAGAAAAATCAGTGTTGCAAATTTTGAAAAATTACTACTAAATTGCTAAGCCCCCTAATGATGTAAAAAAATAAAAAGAGATTTAATAATGGAGCTCTGCAAGAGGTCAAAACTGGCCGAGGCAGTGCGGGGTAAACAAGGACCTATGACATGTCCTGACAGGTCTGCTTTAGTAAATTCTTGTGTTCCCTGTGAAATAATAATGCTGGAGGATATTTTCTTATAACTATATGTTGTGCCGTTCCTCTGTTATTCCTTCTAGATATCTACTGCCAAATCTGTCAGGTGGGTGTTGCATACTTACGTTCAGCACTGATTGGACAATGTCAGACTGCGCAGGACATGTTCCCATTTGGTAACACCCAGTGTACAGGTTGGTTAAGAATTTCTAGGAAGACTTAGGGCGACATGCATGAAATCTGGCGGGTGAATGGCAAATTTCAAGCGCATAATAATGGCATAGGATATGCCTGATTTATGAACCCTCTCTACAGCAGATCATAAATCAGGCGCATTCTAGTGCTAGGGCGACATTTCTGGCTCAGGTATAACACTTTGAAAGTGGTCTACCTGTTTCAGCAGTAATGCACCTAAAAATGCCGTTGCGAAGCTATAAATATGTAGCTTCACTACGATTCTAGTGCGCCCTGTCTCCAGCATGCCCCCTGATGTAATGCACCCGAGAATGGCGTGCAGGAGATATAAACATATATGAGCAGGGCTGCACCTGCCCCTGATATATTCATACATGACGCCCTTAGGCTATGTTCACACGGCTTAAAATGGGATGTATTTCAGCCCTAACTATCCTACGCGAAAATTAGGGCGGAATACGTCCCCAGTCATTACATAATCCACAGTTATCAAAAACTAGGTTACCTCCTCTCCCTGCTCGGAATCCGCCGCGGAGATAAAATTACATTATTTTCTAGCGCCGTAAAACGCCCGTAGAAATGTTTGTCATGGCCGTGGTGCCCCCCCCCCCTCCCCGCCCCGTCCCACGGCGTAATTGGGGGGGTGAAATTTAAGCCTGTAACATAGCCTTAAGAAGACCCACAACAGAGAACAAAAAAATGCATCAAATTTTTTTTTTTTTTCTGGAGATAACTATTATTTACAAAAAACAACAAGTCAGGAGATGTCCAGGGTCCTCTTTAACCAATGTAGGTAGAAATGGTCAGCAAACCTATAATTAGTATAAGTTCTTAAAAACCAAAAGGTTTTAACATAGAGAATTGGTGATCCACAGCACTGAAAAATTAGGTATATTTGTGGTATATTTATAAATGTGATAGAAAGTCATATACTACAAAACCTCTATATATTTGCATTATTTATGGTAGGTAACACAATTTTCAAACTATATTCATCTGTTACAGATGGGTAAATCATGCAGTTGGTTGCATGCTGATTTTAGTCACGAGTAGAGATGGGCGTTTAGAATTTCAGGAAAACTTCGATTCTGAACGAAGTCGAAGTTTTGGGGGGATTCGCGGAAGAAGCGTGCTTTTGATTGATAAAAGGTGCGACACATGGGTTACATGGGGGCAAAAAAGTCTGGGAGGAAGAAAGGGCAAGCCTACAGACATTCAGAGATAAGCCAAAAAGAGACCCCGGGGGGTTCTTAGTCACCGCACTATATAATCCCGGGCGCCATGCTCGCTCCTCCACTCCCCCTCACGTACTGTTAGGGGAAGGGGGCTCCTGTTTTTCGCCGCTGCTGCTTATGTATCTCATACTAATAACTCACTTTTTTTACAGCGATTTTTGGGGGTGTCTCAGCTTGTCTCAGAACTGCCCCTTCT